>JAOBYE010704623.1:0-11488 GCA_025403585.1 Parazoanthus swiftii
TTTGTTACTTTTCTAATTGTAGTGACTGAATCTATTTACTTTTTTACTGACCATGCACCCCTTTCCCCTCCCCTTTTAGGATAGCACAGTTAATTGAGGCGGCCAGTCTTTAAATTAATATTAATATAAGTAATCAACATATGTATTTTTACAATTTGTAATTTTTTAACAAATGCAAAACCGTTAAAAACTGAGTTAGAGATGAAAATTGACAATCATGGATAACAAACAAGGAAAAAGAAAGAGCGCTTTGATTCATTCGAGTTAAGTTACCGGAAATTGTTATCTGGAAAAAGCTCGATTGCTTACATAGATATATATTTAAGTATACGTTGTAATAATTTGAAGCTTTCTATAAAACGTTTCACTGAAATAATTTATTGCGATCTTGCGCTTTAAGAATCAGGTTTGAAATATTAGTAGCTATATAAAAAGAAGTTGACTTGTGATAAGCGGATTACCAAGATGGCAACTGAATGCTAATTGCTAAGCTGGTTCTGACTCAACGGCCAACTTATCAAAAATTATTATTAAACATCGTAAATTTTGGTACTACCACAACTCCTTTCATGCTTGATTTTACTTCTTGGTAGAAACCAACGTTTTTTGAAACAGCCATAGACGTTTTATAGCGGAGACTCGTCCAGACCTATGTTACTTAGGTCTTACTTTCAGGCTAAATATGCAGCTAGAGTTCTCTAATAATATTTTTATATTTTTCTTTTCTCGCTAATAGTACTAGTCATTGACACTAAATGTGTTTCATGACAATGGTATTAAACGATCGACTCCCGCCCTTTTTAAAACCAAGTCTAGTTTTTTCTGTTATTTTCTGAATTTTTTTCCCACTACTATTACTAGTCACTAAATGTGTTTCGTGACAATGGGAAAACCGGATTCCGCCTATTTGAAGCTTTTGAGTTCCAATTTCCGAACTATTGATTTAGGGTGGACCACATGATTCCGTTTCATCTCCTCCATGCTATATTTGAAAAACAATCACAAAATATCAATATTTATACAGTTGTGGACAGACTCGAGTCTTTCGTTGTTGTTCGCTAACACGCATGCGCGAGAGATTTTGGAAGTAAGTAGGAGAATGATTTCGGATTTTGGGCACATTGCTCTGGCAAAACCCCCAAACTATAATACTGCTTTATAGCTAACTGACTAACAGCACTAGTAGTGTCTGCTAGTCTCTCGACAGTTGTGCTGTTGATACGAAAAGTTAGTTTCTTGTCCTTCATTTTCAATTCTTGGTAAAATAAAACATTTTAAAGAATCAGAGACAGATTTTCCTGTTGAGAATATAGGAACGATGTAATAATGGGTAATTCATTTAGCCCAAAATTATTGCTTGATATGTTGTTTTTATTTCTCATACTTTACTGACATGCACACAAGGTTTTATGGCGCGACCTTAACTGAGCCTAAGACCGAAATTATTTTCAACTTGTTCTTAAAACTTAAGCAAATTTCAAACAAAAGTCAGCTAGAATGCACAATAACTTTTCCTTGCCGTAACATATAGGAAAACTCGAGGAATTCTACGTACAACTAAAGTAAATTTGGTGTAATTAGTAATACTGCAGGGAGAGGAAATGTCATGTCAGGACTCAAGAGCTACATGTATGCACCCTGGGTTTAAGAGTTAGAAATTGGCTTAACTTATAGTGTTGAGTTTTATTTCTCTTTAACAGCCTCTAAGATTGTTAAATTGAATTTTACTCAACTTGACTAGAATCAGTCTTAGCTGCTGAAGTTTTCCAGCCGCCAAGGACGAATATATCGACCTCCCGATGCAAGCAGTGCGAACTCCCATCTTGTATAGTGAGTGTTATATGTTCACCATTGGCGGAACTTGACGAATATACTTTGCTCAATTTATATTTAAAGTTAAATTTGGAGTTGTGGTATATTGGTTTGGCGTTTCTTCTAGATCAATGATATATCGCTATTCATTTATTTTAAGAAAGGATGGGGTTAAAGCATGCAGGCACGTTTCTGTTGCTGGTACTAAATATATCTGGTTGTGACAAGTTCTAGAACGTCGATCCTATTAATACTTCTAAGAGTCTTAAAGCTAAAACACAAACTAAGGTTTGGGTGATGAAAGTATCACATGATATTTAAATATTTCAAGACTTAGTGTAATCATCCTTTAGAACTTGTCGTACTAGCTGGTGAGCTGATCAATGGCCGTGATTTCAGTTTTTAAAAACAGCGTGTCTAATCTGATTTAAAATTTCTTCTCAATAGCTTTTCGACGTCTTCATCTGCAAGAATGTGAATAAAAACTTGATACAAAAGTTAAAAATTTTAAAGTTTTGTCCTTAGTTAACTAATTTAACCCCTTGAAGGTGTGTTCAGGCTGACACTGTAACTAAGATATTGCTTTTTGTTGCTAACATTTGTTTATCAACATTCTGACGTATGTTTTTTTTGTCGTGTGTGTATCTCCTAAACCTATTATGGTGCTGGGAAAGGGTTAGGGTTTATCGTCATTGTTTTTATTGGGGATGGGTATGGGTAGATAGACCTAGAAGGGGACGCCTTGTCCTATTGTCTATGTACCTGCCAATGGCAAACTTGTAAATAAATATATCACAGTGTATTTTGACCGAAAATGGCGGCAGTCAAGACACGTATTTATGATGAGCATGCATGAAGACATGAAATGTCTATTGATCTTAATGCACGTTCCATGTACTTGTACCATACATACTTAATGAGGGTAATTAACACTTTTTACACTTAGTAACATTCTACAAGGCCCTCACCACATCTTTGTCTAAATATAGTCATAGTGTCCGTACTATACTCAGGCAAAATGCCTTGAGTTTCTCATTTAATTATCTTGCTATATTTCGCTGTGATTCGGCTCTTGGGCCGTGCAAGCAATGTCTTGCCGTTAATACCAATATCAAAGAAAATACATTAGATAAATAACTTCCCTGAGATTTCGTTTTCCGTCAGTTTTCAAATAAACTTAAAAACTGGAAGTAATTTCTATACCAGCCACTCGAAGTTTCTCACTAATTATCATGCTATATTTTGATGTGATTCGCCTCTTGGGCCGTGCAAAGCAATGTTTCACCGTTAATACCAATTTCTAAGAAAATACATTAGATACATATTTCCCCTGAGATTTCGCTCATGTATTTTCTGAAAAACTGGAAGTAATTTCTATGCCAGCCACTCGAACGGCCGGCCGGGGTCACGAATTTCTCAGCAGATATTGGATCGACTCTCGTGAAGTGAAGGAAAAGGAAGCTCGAAGAATTGAGAGTTTGAAAAACAATGTCACGAACCATCAAGTTGTGACGCAGCAAGTTAGGTCTCCCACGCCGTTACATGCAAGAAAGCAGATTTTCAAATGTACTTCAGATTCCATTTTAATTAACAAGTCATGTCACTCGCAATCTTAGAAATAGAACGAAGCTAAATGTTGGTAGCAACTTATTTTTGACGTTCAATCCTTAAGCTGTGTATGTGGTGAATGACCGATGAAACCAAAAATTCTTATATTTTATAGTTTTTTTTCAGTCTCGCCGTAATCCGGCCTATAGCTGAGAAATCTATTTCCCGGCCGCACCCACGCTAAAAGCGCCCAGGAAGAACAACAGCGACCTGACCATGTTGGGGGCGACCCCCAGTAACCGAAGAACAATCCGTGATTTTTAGTTTACGCCCCCGTTTTGAGTTGCTGTCAGCGCGCCTTTAAATTGCGCCAACCCAGTTACCACCGTCAGTCGAAGTCAGTTGCAGTTGCACCACACAGGAAACAACTTGGCTTTTTCAAAGAAACTAAAGAAGATGTTACGACTGCTGATAGTTTTCTTCTGTGCCCTCACATCAACGAACGCTTGTTCGTGTCTGCTGTCGCATCCACAGCAGAGCTACTGTAAATCAGATTACGGTAAGTAGAAGTCTATCCAGGAATTCATGCACTTTTTAAAAACCCAAGTACATCTCTGCTTTAATCATTGAAAGTACTGTACACGGGTTGTTCGATTTCGAAGAAGATTGAAGCGGATTACAGTTAGCTATGTTAGCTGAAGCCGCAAATTTCTTGTTTTCCTGAAGGATACATATTAACTGACGTTATCCCTTCGGTAACACAGCGGCTCAGTGACAGCGCTCAGATCCTAAAAATTTCTGCCTTTAAAAGGTTTTTTTTTCTCTTACTAGACCACCTTAATCAAGATACGTTTTTGAGACAAAAATAGAAGAAACCTAGTTTTGCTGGAAAAGCAACAGTTTCTCATAGGGAAAAACCGTGAGTTTGCCTCCTTAAGGACATTTCCAAATTTGCTAATTGTAAATTGACTACATTCTCCGTTTGCTCAAAAGTTTTTAAAAAACCGATATCTTCTAATAGCTTTAGATAGTTGACTACAACTCCTAGAAAAAGTTATTCAAAAACTCCGTTGACTGTATCTTATATCGAGTCTGAGTATATCAGCGTATGTTTCAAACAAAACAAACTATGCCGATGTTTTACATGGGAAGAAAACGCCAAAAGCTAAGCCGTAGTTATACGCCGCAGACGTTTCAATACGCAGTTTCCATCATGTTTACTTTTTAAAAGTTATATATAGAGCTAGTCCCACACCTTTTCAGATTACCCGATCTGACGACAAATGATTCAAGTCAGTTAAAAACAAAAAGATTTGTTGGTTTGTTAACTAACTCAGTATAGCTTCATCAAATATTCCAATATTAAGAAGAGGTCATGTTAGAGCCAATATTGAAACTGAAGCGTTCTGAAACACCAGCTCAGTTTGAAATTGATAATTGATTACAATAAAAAAGACTTATAAGTTAAGGATCACCAATCAGCTCTATAAGATTTAATCAGTACTCGGTAGGCCCTAGTAGAAATCGTGGCAATTTTTTTGTGAAGTGACTGAGGCAGTCAATCTCTTCTTTATGACGTTCTTACTTCTGATTGAAAGTAGACAAAGATCTAGAATGATATTGATTGTCCTAAATTTGAGTTCAACTATACGTTTTTACGGCATCCGCACAGTCTTCTTTACTTAAAAGAAGCCCGGACATAAATTAGAGAACTCTCAGAAACGTGAACACTCAAGTTGACAACATTTTAACCACAGAATTTTTTCCTGGTTAATCAAAAAACCGCTTCCCACATGGATTTTATCAACAATTCTGTTTCAGTTAGCGCCTTTTACTCTTTTTGAACAATTTCAATTCGAAGAAACTCTGCTATAGCCGTGGGTAACATTGTGAGAGGAAGAGTTAGAGTATTTTTTCCAAAAACCTTGTTAAAACTGTGTATTTGTCCCAGTTTTTGTAGATAGGTAAAGAATTACTATCAGGATCGAAGCTAATCGATAGTTTGTGGATCAGTTTCCTATTCGCTTTTTTTAGGTGAAATAAAATTTGTAGCCCACTCTGGTGACGGTTTTTTTTAAAAATTACGCTTTAGTTCCCATGCATATATACGTATACCATTTGCTTTCCGGCTTTTTAAAACACATGCAAAACTCTGTATCCTTCCTCGTTTTTCAAGCGATTGTCCATAAGTTTATCCCATCCCTTTATTTCGTTATTACTGAAACATATATTTATAAATACATACACTCTTTAAAGTAAAGCTGTGCCTGATTGTGTTTCAACTTTACGGAAAAGTTTAAAAGTTTTCCAAATTTTCGAACACTTCTTTGATTTCTCAGTCTTTGGGGGACAACGATTTGGTTTGTTGCGTTCTCTTGCTTAATGCAGCAAAACAGACCTATGTTTTAAGTTTTGCTAATCACACAGTATTCCCTGAGACAGTTCGAAACGTTTTCAACCTATACACAATCACAGATTGGATACTTTTTACTTTTTACTGAAGACCATGAAAGTTAATCACCAAAGCAGTAACACATGCCTATATACAAAGATTTATTTCTTACACAAACCTCAAACTGAAGCTGTTTCTAAGTTTGAATTACCTTCGCAATTCGCTTTGTGGGGCGACGATTTTATGAATAATTGTTTCAGTTGCACCCCATGTTTTGCTTTATAGGGGGATTTAACTGATAGGTGGTTTAAGAGTGTACCATGTGTAAGCATCGAAACACATGTTACGACAAAAGAGTATTTTATGACTAAGTTTTAATAATATAAATTTGGCACGAAACTCAGCCGGCTTAACACTAATTTTGAATAATAAAAAGGCTTCAACTGTTCTCGAGTGTCAATTAGTATAGGCAGTCGAATGGGGCCGAGTCCAATTTGGGAAAAAATCACGCGTCGTTTGGCCAAATTGAAGTTAATTGCCCGAGCCTTTAGGCGTTTTACCTTTTAATAACATAGAGAACAACTTTTTATATTTATCTTTCAAATAACAAATCTTCAAAGCGTCAAGCGGCGTGGGGTTTGAAGAAACAAGGAAAATGTGTTTGATCAAAACATACCTTAGCGGCGTGCTTGCAGTACATGTAACCATTGGCATTACATGTCTTTGTTTTTATACTTTTCCTGCTGGCAAGAAGCTTACACTTCAATTGCTGTTGATGTTCGATCTCTCAGTGAGTTCTTCGTTTCATTAATAGCAAGATTTTCCGAGAACACAGCCACAGAGAAAACACAACGTCAATCGTCCCTCTCAAGTTAACAAACCGTCAGCTTTCGTTTTCGTATTGAGTTTCAACTCCTTAATGTATAAACTTGTTAATCGAGTTCTTGATTTAAACTTCTTTAAGCGAAGTTATTGCCATCAGGCACCTGAAGTTTTACGTACAAAAAAGAAACGTCGATTGTCCAGTTTCACTTTCAGTGCAGTGCCAGTGGCGCACGTCAGTGAGATGTTCCCAACGCAACGCAACGACGTACGGTAAATTTTCGGCGGAGGATTTCACCGGTTTTCAGTTTTATAGAAATCATCGCCTTCATTTTGAAATTGAAGCCATGATTCAGTCTACAGGCTTTTCATATTGTAAACACTCACATTTTTCGTTCAACTCAATCAACCACGTGACCGTGTTGCCATAGCAATTTTGTGATTGCACATGTGCAATTTCAAATTGGAGGCAAATCGGAGGCCGAATAGTAGCAGTAATCATACTATTTCGAGTTCAGTTTGGAATTAATTTGCAAGAGAGTGTTTTTCAAAGTTCGTCAAAATTGCGTGAGCCCGGAGGGCGAATTTGTTAAAGTCCGTCTACTGTAACTTCACTTTGGGTTGGATTTTTGAAGTTTTTGTTTCATATGTTGCATGTTTACCAATTCGAGGTTTGTTTTCAACGGATTGTATTTGAATTTTTTCTCCACTGTTGTCATTGAATCTGCCGTATTTTGATTGGTTTATTGACTTTCTATTGTTTCTCATCCAATCAGATTTGAGAAATTGAGTTTGTAATTGCACAGAATTACACTTTTTTGCACAGAATTACAACGTAATTGCACTACTCTTAGCCAATCAGAATCAAGTAATTTTTTCTTGTATATGATTACCCTTGTAATAGTATGGAAAGGTTTTAAAGACTTGTGAACAACTACTCTGATTCTTTGCGCGGGCTGGTTTTTTAAAGGATCACGAATTGTCCTGTTTCACAGTTTGTTCATACATATTTCAAACTCTCTACAAAACTCTTTCTACTGCGATTTTGGAGCTTCAATGAAGTAATAACGTTGTTTGCCCGAACACTTTTGGTAATTTTTTGAACAACGAGCGGTAACTCACTTTTGAATTACCACGTACTACCGTTGCATTGTGACATTGAAGTAGGGCAAAACAAAACGCTAACAAATCATATTTTGCTATGTAGATTCATTCATTCAGGTGAAGTTTGAAGTTTTAACGGTTTTTAAACTTTTCCAGAATGTAGTTTTCCCTCAGGAAAGCTTTCGACCACCACTGTGGTCCTGTCCACCCCGACTGTGTTGTGAGGGAAAACTACATTCTGGAAAAGTTTAAAAACCGTTAAAAAATCATATTTTGACACTTAAAAATACCGCGATAAGGAATTTTCCATTGGCCTTTTGAGGAAATTGTTCTTGTGGTCAAATATAAGCGAAGTAAAGATGGAATAAAACTTATTCGGACTTTCTCAGTTGAAAATAAGAGTGACTTTGTTTGTGTTATTATGCGTTCCGTGACGTCATAGTGAAACAGGGCAATTCCTCGAGCTGGGCTGAGTCGAAGACGTCTAAACTAAGTGACGTCACCTCAAGATGGAAAAAGAGATGATGAGCCAAATTCTTCCCTCAGTGGGTGGAAGTCATAGCGAAGATCTGTTTGACTCAGTCCGAAAGGCAAAATCATAAGCAAACGAAAGGGGTCACGGTGTGTTGACTGTAGTTGATGCCCGTACCAAAAAAGATGGTGACTGGTGTATTGACCCATAATTCATAGCATATGAAACTCCTAAAACCGCTCTAACAAATGCACAGAAGAGTTTCAAACCAAGTATACGGCACAACCTTGTTACTGTACATGCATGGATCTCGCAAAAGTATATGGCTTTCTTTATGTCTGTTGGTTTGCAAGGTGATCGTGGTAGAATGTATAGCCATCGTCTTTTCAGGTACGGTCAATTCGCGTGATTTTTAATAAAGTGCACCGCATGGGTCACACCGCCTAGCTCACGCGTTATTAGTATACACCTGGAAAATACTGAAAAAGTATTATACCACGACACATACAATACTGAAGTCAGTGAAAAGATAAAAGATTATTTATATAGTTAGAGTTAAGAAAACCAAAACTAATTATTCTTAACTTGTTTTTAAAAACCAGTGCTTCATGCCAAAGTAGTTGGAGAGCCGCTTGACGTAAAAGTTCCAAACGCGCATGGGCACGGTTCAAGGCAAATGCAAGTTTACACTCTCTACATCCTGACAATTTACAAAGGTTACAACGGAATTCAGCAAACCAGCGATTGGAATGGTGATGAGGGATCCACCAAACTCTATACTGCGTCAAGACATCACTCGTGCAGTGTGTCCCTTGGAAAAGACAAGGTTTACCTCATTGGGGGAAGTATTCATAATAAGAAGCTTCACGTTCACACTTGTGGCCTCATTAAAGACTGGGAAACGATGACACTTGACGAGAAAATCAACGTATATTTCCACTACAGACCAAACTGTGAGTGCAAAATCAACACGTGTTTTGGTAAGCGCCTGGCCGGGCAAACCTGCGAAAAGAAGGAGAAGATGGCGTGCGGTTTCAACTTTAATGAGCTGCCTGCTGCCCGCAAATGTAGAAGAAAGCATCAGTACTGCAGGTTCAACCCTGTCACTGAGTCATGCGCGTGGCACGAGACTGACAAGTACAAAGAATGTATGGCAAAACTTCCTTAAAGAAACTAAACTAGATAAGGAGAAAACTGCTAACTTTGAACTAAGATAAATGATTTATTGCGTTAGCAGTATAGAATGTCATAAATGGATGAGTCATCATATAGTGACATTTAATTTTCAATAACTACTAAGTAAATATTTTGGTATGTGGTTTAGTCGGATATAAGCATGTGGTAACTATATATCGATACAAATATATGCTGTCTATACGTCAAACAAGTTCCGAGACATTTACACTTTGAAGAACAGCAGTATAAAACTGGATAACGTCGACTAGACTTCGAAAACGAGTAGAAGATTCTAATAAGATACTCAAAATATGTTTGCTTGACAGACAAGGGACTAATTTGCAGTCCTCTCAGACGGAATTTTAATCAGTGCAGAATCTATCCATATTATAATTACTCTAAAAGAAAACACCTTTAATCACCGTTCTAATAAAAATACCTTTGCACTAACACTTAGACGAAGGTTTCGTTTATTTTAAGCTAATTTGCCAATCATATTTTTACCAGAAAACATCCTAGAATACTCTCAGTATTTAATTACAATCACCTTCACACATTTCATGTCTTTCGTGTCACATGTATACGTTTTGCCATTTGTATTTACGGGCGTTGAAAGCAGTTTTAGAAAGTTAACTTGCAGTTTATTTTACTGGAATTCGTTCAAGTAGCGTGAAACAAGCGTCCTCATCAGTGTCAATCTTTTGTGCAAGATTACTGAAACATTAAAACTTTGTACGTGTCGTTTCAAAAAAACTGTACCAATTTTGGACCTATGCAGAAGAGATGATATGAGCTATGAGGTAACAATAAAGATGTCAGATGGTGGAACCCGCCCCACCCCACTCCTTTCCCCTTGCTACCGGAGCCCTGGTCCCTACCCTATTATGTAAGCTTTTACTATGCCGTGAAAAGTTGTACAAATTGCGAAGAGCCGAATGAGCGCGATGCGCTTTTTTCGTTCAAAACATCTGATATCTAATCAGAGCTTGCAGTTGTTTCACGATTCGTAGTTAAGTGCATTGTTCTCGGCTAATAAGTATGTAAATTTTTTTGATGCTGAATAATTAGGTTTTGTAATCGCAAAGTTTTTTTGTGTTATATCGGAATAAATAGAGAACAATAAACGTTGATAGACAAAATGTTCAGTTATTAGTTCTCTTTTAAAACCAGGGTCTGCAGTTGGGTTGATTCCTTCATGAAAAAAAAATATTTAAAAGGAATGGATTGTAATTGAAAGAAAAGGGGAAAATAAAAGTTGTTTTTCAGTAGACGTCCGAGCCTCAGCCATTAAGGAACCGGCCGGGCCTATTCCTGACGGCCTTGCAGCCCAAAACACAACATAAGTAATCAAGGAACAGCGTTAAGATACTCTGTGGGACATGTGTAGACTGTGCTGTAGCCGAGTTGTTGGGAGTTCCACAATGCTCAAGACTTAGCCTAGAGACAAACGTTAACTTCTCATGAGTCGAACTAAATTTAGTAATTAGATTCAGAAGTTTGACGCTTTCGCCAATTGGGTTCGACAGATTCAGCTAAATTATTTTTGGATCGTCTGACATATTCTATCTATCTTGTCCAGGAACGAATGAAATTTGGATATACTCCGTATTAAGTTCGATGTTTGACCTAAAGAGCTGAAAAATATAACTTGTACCGTCGACCCAAACCTCAATTTAGTTCTACCCATGAAAAACTCGACGTTTGTCCCGAGTCTAGATCAAATTCACTTGGTGCTTCTCTACTTTTTGCCGGCTTTTCCCTCAAAACCTTGATTCGACCAAAGGCACAATTGCAAGTACACCGTCAGTTTGAGAACCAAATCAATTTTTGAACCGTCAGTTGGCCTATTTAATTCTAAGCATCAAGAAACATAACACTATTCTGGCTTTCCTCTATGTCGTCTACTTCGAATCATGAGACACAATGCCGTTGTTTAACGGTTTTCACAACTGTCAGGATGAGTTAAAACCCTCGATTAAAAGCGACATCAAGTAAAACCAAATGCGAACCACACGCTGTACTGGAGAGCTTTCGTGCTGTTATACAAACGCTGGCGTTAAAATTATCAGTCAAATTTGACCAGTTACGATGCAGTTGCGCGACTACACTCTCAGATGTATACAAAAACTACAAACTGAAGTGGACGTAAGGGTGTGTGTGAA
>JAOBYE010704845.1:0-11487 GCA_025403585.1 Parazoanthus swiftii
ATTTGAGCGGGTTGAAATGGTTGATCAACCAAACCAACCAAAAACGGTTTTTTCCCAATAGAACACAAAAAACCCAAACCAACCCAACCAACCAAAAATGGTTGATCCCAATAGAACACGGCCTAAAATTGTAACACGTAAATTGTATTGATCTTTGAAAACACTTAAAAGAAGTCCTCCTAATTTGTAGTGTACTGGTACGTTATGTGATGTGATGTTATGTTATGTTATGTTGCGATTGAATTTTCCATAATTATACATGTGGAGTCATGAATTCAGTCAAGTAAGATCATGAGACATTTAATATGAGTTGGTTTTCTTTGCAAAAATGACTTCATCACGCAATTATAGCTCAAAGTTAGCCACCATTTGATCAACTGCATATGTGTATGGTTGCATATTTCTCTAAATTTGCCTAAAACAATCAACTTGGGTGCACTTGTGTGCACTTGTGTGCTTAGATACATCTCCTGAAACATGACTGTATGACAAAAATGTATAGCTCTCCACTTCACCAATACTTCGTTTCGACAAAAGAAACTAACCACATGAAAAAGATCAATATGTTCAATTTTTTGCAAAGTCCAGAAACTTTCCCTTACATGTCATAATGAATAATAGTTTTAGCAGTTTTAGCAGTGTGACTAAAATTTAGGTAGCCCACATAAAAACTGAAAGCTAGTTGCACAAATAGACTGGGAAAAATTCTGTACTACGAGTCCCTCGCTTATGGGGTAAGACTGGCATTACAACAACAGAACTCGAACACATTCGTGTGACTGGTTAAGTTTAAAAGTTTTAGCAAGTGTTTTTGGAAAAGTTTACTCTGAGGTTACAGTATCTTTCACGAATGATCTGCATGTGCATTGGAACTAAGAGACTCCCAAATCATTCGTGCCGTTTACACTTGTTCTGTAACTGAAGGTAACTCGAGTGACCTGAGGGTACTCTGTGACAAATTCTCACAAGTGATCAAACTAGCCTCGTCCCCATTCAACTCTTCGGCTCGTTTGGTCGGCACGGTCGGCGACGCGGTTGCTGTTTTTGCAAGGCGCGGTTACAAGCTTCGCCTTCCGCCATCTTGAAAACGAAGCGCTGAGTAACCACGCACGGAGCGGCCGGATAGAGGAGGATGCCTGGGGACGAGGCTATGATCAAACTACTGTAGAAGCCATTTATACTTGCTCAGCGAGGTAACTGGAGTTTCCCATGAGTATTCTCACGAGTGTGTCTCATGAGTGAGCTACTTAAAAGATTCATTGAATACTCCTGGATAACTCTTGCATTTCACACTTGTTCAGTGACGTAACTGGAGTTGTCCAGGTGTATTTTCACGAGTATGCCTCACGAGTAATCTACTTAAAAGATTCCTTGCATTTGTTCTTGTACAGTAATGTACATGTAACCCAAGAGTTTTTCTTTTTTTTGTTTGCACAACTCATTCCCTTCTTCCTTGTCTTACTTGAAGATGTGTAAATATGAAAAATTACAAGCTTTATTTCTAAAGCTGCCCGAAAAATGAAATAATTTCTACTCTAACGTTCACGTTCTCTATAAAACTCCCAAACTGAGCTTTTCACGTTCTGATTCTAAAGACGACAACGGAAATATTGCCTGCTGGTTTCATCCCCACGTGAAGTTATTTTATCCTGTAGTTAAGTCTATTGTTTTGTAACGTTATCGTTGATGTTCCCGTCCTACATGTAGTTGCTTAAGCTCTCTGTTGGCTAAATCAGAACTTACAAACTGTTTACTTAGCAAAACTCAGTTTTCTATATACAAATAAGAAGAAAACAAAATACCTTCAGTTTCATAAATACCAGTATCTTTTCGTTCTCCAGATGGGAAGTTCTTCGATTCCTGCTATCAAACCTAAGATTTTACCTGGAGTTCTACCAGTTTGATGGCTTCCGGTTTGACGGAGCAACGTCTATGCTGTACCATGATCATGGCCTTGGTCACGGTTTTGGTGGTGACTATCCTGACTACTTTAGCCTGGGAGTGGACACTGATTCGCTCACCTACCTTACACTGGCGAATGACATGATTCATGAAGTGTGCCCTGATGCTATCACAATTGCCGAGGTACGTGTGCATGTAGGTTAGGGTTCATTCACAACACTCAAAACAAAACTGTGAATCATAAAATGTTTTACTTCTGTTTTACTTGAAAGTTTTCTAATTAGGTTTAGTTTTCCGGTTGGGGTTAGTATTAGGAATAGGGTTAGGATTAGGGTTGGGTCAGGGATGCATTAGAAGAAGATAACAGTATTTTTGAAGTGTGATTGTCAGTTTGAGTGTTGTGAACGAACCCTAGCCATGCATGTACAAACTGTACTGGTAGCCTAATAATGATACACTACAATGTTAGATGTATAAATAACTTACAGTATACATTTTATCATTATTTATATTGTGAAGGTCTATGAATGACAGTTACAGTACTTGTATTAACTATGTGTACCGTAAATCCTCGATTACGCGCCGCGGTGCATATTATTTGCACCGAGATTTTGGTGCGACGCTTATTTGAGGTGTGACGCTTGTTGATGATTTTGATTGCGTTTGGTAAATTCCACTTTTGCTTTGAGAGATATAAATGTTTTCCATGTAAGTCGGTGTTCGTACAGTTCTTGACAGTTCTTGATTATTGTTTTTACGGCCTTGAAAACCCTTCAATTTCGACTTTGGTCCTTGAAATAGCACTGCAGAAATCTGCCATCGTATTTTTGTCATTTTAGTGACTTCTTACTTTTAAAGTAATGGCCAACAGCTTGAAAAGCAATTTATTAAGTGAACAAAATACTTGTGTTACTTATACCTAAATGAGAAAAATCCATGAAAGTCCTTGAATTCAGTTGCCTGAAAAGTGTACGAATCTTGATAAATTCTTCATGTAATGTGAATTTTTCAAGCTCATAGTTTTTTCCTTCAATCTTTACTTTAGGCCCTGGGTACTTTATGAGCGTTTCTGGTAACCATCCATCTTAGTTGCTTTCTATTGTACCTTGATAGTTTTAAGTTTTTCCCCTTTTTGAATTTTTCCATTGCTCTGCTGATTTTATTTTTGTGCCTATTTTATCTCAAGGGAGTGATGTCAAATGATTCATATTCTTCTCTCCGCCAGAAAATGTTGTTAGCTTTCTGTTTATGTTTCATGTTTGTCCTACAGGTACAGTATATGTATCTGTTGTTTAATTTTTATGTAATAACAGTATAACTATGGAACCATTGTTATTTAAACGGTGGTCTACTTAAGAGCATGACAGGAATTTTAGAAATCACGAGAATCTACAGAGTATGTTCTGTGAAATGTTACTGTCTTACTCCACGCATTTTGGGATGTTGCTCTAAATTTACTTTTTGCTAATGTAACCAGGGCTTTGGGCTGTCTTGAAAATTGGGAAGAATGTTCCCTTGCCTGCTTCATTGGTTCTGAAGAAGTATGATCAAATAACACAATTTCACGACTGAAGAGGCATGCAACCACGTGTCTACAAGTATATCAATGTTGTTTACTAATTGTACTGTTCGATTTCAACTGTAGGAGGTTTCTGGAATGCCAGGACTGTGTCGCCCCATTGATGAAGGAGGTAATGGCTTTGACTACCGTTTGCAGATGGCAATTCCAGATTTGTGGATTAAGGTTTGTTTGTATCTTTAAATTGCACACTTGTTATCAGAACGTCTAGTTTTATCGCTGAGGCTGGACTTTCTTAATGGTTTTGCGGATTTCAGCCTCAAACGTTCTAAGAATGTTCTTAGTGATTTTTTGAAAGAAGTTCGTACCATTTGCCTTTGTACACACACATTCGGAGGAGCCATCAGGCGATGTTGCACGAGCATTAGGAATAATTTTACAACAACAGCAACAATAACAACAATTTGTTTCCACTTAGTTTGATAGATAAATGCGTGTGAATAGATGATGATAGTATTAATAGTTGGATAGTGGGTAATCTAGTTCAGAAAAATAACTAATAATAATTGTTCGGGAAAAACGCACACATACGCCCACACACACACAGACATGAAGAACACAATAACTGTGGATGTGGAATATAAGAAAAAAAAACTAAAAAAAGCTGACAGAGTATTCAAGTATTTACTACAAACTGAGGCAGATACTGAAAATTATTATGCTCTTAATTAAGTTTCTGTCAGTGAAGACCAGTATAGCTGAATAAGAATTTACAGTTGAACAATAAATGATCTCTCTGTGTTCTTGTTACCTTTCAATAAATTATTTATTTATACTTATTTGAAATTTGCGGAAAACGAATCACTAAAGAAGTCAGGCACAAACTACTGATTCGATCATACATGTAATGAAAAAGCCAGTTGTCAGACAAGAAACACTTTTCTGAGCAAAACTTATTTTTGGTGGTTTGGTTAACTGTAGATTTTGAAAGAACAAAAAGATGAAGACTGGAACATCTTTAAGACTGTATGGACGCTGATCAACCGACGGCATGGAGAGAAAGCCATAGCGTATTGTGAGTCACACGACCAGGCTCTGGTAGGTGATAAGACTATTGCTTTCTGGCTGATGGACAAAGAGATGTACGATTTCATGTCAACAGTCACTCCACTCACTCCCATTATTGACAGGGGACTTGCTCTTCACAAGATGATTAGGTAAACTATTATTGTATTGTTATTATTTTAAAAAATGTAGGATCCTGGGGGTAATTGGATGTAGAAATGATTTAGAGTGCATTGTTTTGCTCTTTCAAAAGTGAAAGAGTGAAAAGTGAAAGAAAAAATGGTTAGAGGTGTCTGCACATCCATTTGCAACAAATCTCAGTTCTTAAACGCTCGTTGCAAAACCCATCAATTTTGTTGAGCATTACTATGAGCGTGAATTTTCTAATCAAGAGAAAAGCGGTCAAAAATGGACAAAAACACATATTTATTTGGTAGATATGGAAGAATTGACTTAATTTTGAACTCTGCTAGGCTTTCAGTATATTGCCGCACATCTGGTACGATACTAAGAGCGATGATGATAAACGTACAGCTACTACAATCTCTACTACAATCTATAGCACCAGGAAAATAAAAACCAGTATCAGGACGAAGACCCTATTTATCTGTATCTCATGTCACTTTTTAAATAACTTCCCGCAAATCTCTCTTGTTGCCTTCCTTCCCAACTGACGAAGACACTTTAGCTAGTGCTGAAATATACAGTAAAGCTTCTGTATGTGTTCAAATTGTATTACTGCACCTTCGTTAGTTGCTATTGCTCTCACGTGACTGCCAGTTGCCGACGGTGTCATGGCACGTCAGTTGTCATCACCCTCACATCATTTGTCATCGCTGGACATCACATCACTCTCATTTACCATCACTGTCACTTCACTGCGAGTTGTTGCCACTGTTGGACTACTATCAGTTGCCACTGTCATCACTGTCAACTTAAAAAGATGTCTGTCACGTCACTGCCAGTTGTCATCACTGTCATTTGCCAACACTGTCAGATCACTGTCATTTGCCATCATTGTCACGTCACTGTCAAATGTCATTGCTCTTGCACCAGTATCGGTTGACATCACTGTCACATCACTGCCCATTGTCATCACTGTTACATAATATGTCTGTCACACCTTATTCAGTTGTCATGGCTGTCACATTTCTGCCAGTTGACGTCACTGTCACATTACTGTCTCTTGTTATCACTATCATATCACTGTCTGTTGACGTCACTGACAGTTGTCTTGATACAGTGTTTTTCTTAAGGCCAGTACACCGGTACATTGTACCGATGTTCCCCCGTAGCTGTACCGCCTTTCCCCAGCAATGGCGTCACCAGATGCATAAAATTTCGTCATTTTCCAGGACTCTAAATTTCAAAAATGTTCTGGGGGATGCCCCCAGACCCCTCTAGAAGCTTGCACCTTCGGCGCTTGATGACTTCCAACCCAGGTGTACCTGCTTTCCCACTTAGTGTACCCCATTTTCCGAGCCTTAAGAAAAACACTGTGATATTACTGCCAGTTTCCTTTTGATGTCAATTGTCATCACTTGTGACATCACTCTCAGTTGCAATAAATGTTGCATTATTGACAGTTGTCATCACCTACATGTATGTCACTGTAAGCTGTCTTTTCTACCACTGCCACTGGTAATTACTCTGTCACAAAATCTAAACTCATACTCTACATATTGAAAAACTGAATTCGTGTGATGATTTTCAGAGTTGGAACTACAGCTGTAATGTAATTCTACTATTATTGTGTGGATAATACTTCATATGTTAAGTAAATGTTGTAAAACACACAGGGTAACTTGTGGATTTGGTGCTATATAAATAAACACATGATAGTTGTCATGTTACAGGTATCTTGGCCTATTAACTCTGACACGTCGGTTCTCTATTTGTGTTTTTTCCAGATTAATAACCTGTGGCCTTGGAGGCGAGGGTTACCTTAATTTCATAGGCAACGAATTTGGCCATCCAGAGTGGCTGGACTTCCCTCGGCAGGGAAACAACAACAGTTATCATTATGCAAGACGCCAGTTTAACCTAGTGGATGACCACCTATTGAGATATAAGTTCTTGAATGAATTTGACCGAGCCATGATGCACTTGGAAGAAGCCTGGGGCTGGCTGAATTCACCACAGGTCTGCGTTGTCCAAAGTAGAAGGAGGTTCATCATGTAGTTGTTTGTAGACAGCCTTTGTATATACTTGCGAAGAATATAAGTGTGACCGAGCTGAGAGATGTTATTTATTATTTGTTATTTACTTGCTGGTAGTCTCTTATATAAGTATTTTGGGAGATGCAGAAGCCAGAGGCGTATTTGGTTTACAAGAGTATTTATCTATTTATGGAGGGTTTATCCCTGTCATTTTCTTGTAATTGCGGGGGATGGGGGGGGGGGGGGGGGTAGAGGAGATTTGGGACGGAAAAAACGGTCGTATGCAACAAACACTGCTCCTAAGCGAACAAGTGCCACTTCTCACAAAGCATACGAGTAAGACTTACTCAAAATTAATAAAAGGAATTCCATTAAAATCAACAATTTCCCCCTACCAAATTTCTCTTCCCAACCATCTCGAACATTTTAAAAATATTTGTAAAACTTCATCAGTTATGATACTGTATCGCTGTTTTTCTTCAAATTGAAGCCGAGATATGGGTATAATATAACGTGATTGTGCGGTATTTTCGATAAAGGGACAAGTTTCCCCATAACACAACAAATGACATCAACAAGTGGAAAGGATCATAGTAGTTGTTTTCACTTTTTTTGTGTGAACAAGTTCTGTGCAAGGCAGCGCGGGTTCCTGAATGTACGTCACAGACAATAGTCGCGAGGCTGCCAGTCTTATTGATCAGCTGAACGGGTTTACCAAAGAAAAATAGACTTTAAAAGTTTCTTAAATTATCCTCTTTTGCTCAAATCGCAAATTTTTTTTCACGAACGTTCTTATATTAGTTTGTACTTACAAATAAGAAAATAAAATTTTTTAGACTATGGGCACTTTAAAAGCATATCTCAATAGCCTGCTAAATCTCGTTGTTGTACTAAGACTGTTCACTTTTTCTACTGCTGATATGAGACCTTTTCCAATTTCAGGCTTATGTGAGCTGCAAACACGAGGGTGACAAGCTCATTGTCTTTGAGAGAGGTGGGCTCGTTTTTGTGTTTAATTTTCATCATCATAAGAGCTTCCCCGACTACAGAATTGGAACAGCCACTGCTGGAAAGTATCCTTTTTGTTCGGTGTTTTGCCAACTTACCAGGCGGCGTACGTGTCACATGGCGTTTCTGTGGCTTTTATTTATGTGGGGTTAACTCGTTGGCAGCGAGAGGTACAATTTGGTCTTTACAACCTTGTGACAGTAACTCTCGATAGATCTGGGTTTTTGGAAATCTCTCGCCTCTTTTAGTTCACACACGATATTTAAGTAGTTGAAAAAACAATAACTGAATAAAACACGTGTCCCTGTGCCCGTACTACTAATTACGAACGATTACAAATTGATAAGAAACCAGTTACAATAGTCTCTTAGGGGAAAACGTTTATTGGAAAGAGATCAGTTTCCATAGTTGCTAAGTGTACCGGTTAACATTAACTTTAGACTGTGGAGGCTTGGAAAACAATTCTAAAATGAAATTACTTAGAAATATTACAATGTTGATGTAAAATAGAATAATTTTAGTTGAAACCTCTGTTATATACATTTATTCGTTTGTTACCATACCGCCCCTCAATATTTAACAACAGTAAGAATACCGTAAATGATCTATTTAACGCCCTGGGCGTTTATTTAACTTTAAGGGTTTTTTGGGGCCGTTTAATAGATAAGAGGCGTCTACTGGAGAGAGGCGTTTATTTTTACAATTGATATTTTACACTTCTTAACTGCGATAAGATTGTATGGCTCCCCCTGGGCTTTCTCTCCATTTACATTAAGTTGACTCTTTTTTATAATAGTTTGTTGTTTATTAATTGTAAATGTTAAATGGCAAAAAAATAAACTTAGAAGTAACTGTTGTAACAGTCTGCAAGTAGTGTCTGTAGTGAAGATAAATCAAAAGTTCTTCACTTTCATAGCAATCCTCGTGTAATGTAAGTGAACAAGAAAAGTTACACAAATTCAATTTTAAGTCATGTTGAACTACAAAGGTAATGAAACAAGAAGTTCAAATACAGACACCATTATATCCTTAACTCACAAACCCTTGCTGTAGATACACACTGGTTCTGAACAGTGACGCTGAAGAGTTTGGAGGCCACAAACGTTTGGATCCAAACTGTGAATATTTTGTCGAAAGCAAACCTTGGCATGACCGGCCGTTCTCTCTTCTGGTAAGATGTTTTTCAGGTTTAAAAATTTAGTAAGGAAACCAGTTGTCTCGGATTACTCTCCGTTTCCTTCAAAAACACTACAAAATAACAAAAATTTGTTTTGAGGGTGAAAGTAAAGGAAAAGGATTCCCCCATTTCATGTCTCGTAAGAGTAGGGTTCGGGTGCGCGGCGTGCTTCCTGTAACTTCTACCGACATGTCGGAAAAACGCCAACCAAAGGCTCACAAATTTGCAAAAAAAACAAGAAAAATATACAGAAGTTAAGAGTTTTATCACACCAGGTTTGCTTAACTTGCTTTTCGTCGTCCACTGTGAAAGGTCAGTCGCATAATTTTTTGGTCGAAAAAAGTTACACACTATAACTTTTCTCTAAAAATTGGATTTCCAGACGCCATCTTGGAAATTTTGCCAGCTTTTTTCTCTTACCATCTCGCATGCATGCGCAGTCGTTATTCCAATATGTCACCCCTTCCCCGCTTTCAGACTTAATACAGAATGAACCGTACGCTACATTGTCATCGTTGCGCCAAAATACAGACCAAAATGTCAAAATCTATACTTAATTTCAGATGACGGCGGCTCGAAAATTATACCCTTTTGATATAGCACAAACCCGCATGCCAGGGAGATCCCCTTCCCCCAATGGGGTGGGGTTAAATTATACCCTTTGGTTCCACACATACCTTCATATGAGGGAGACCCCCTTCCCCCACCGGGGTTGGGGTTAAATTATTTCCTTTGGTGCCGCACATATCTTCATGTGAGGGAGACCCCCTTCCCCCACCGGGGTTGGGGTTAAAGAACTGACACCTTAATCCTTAGTTTTAAATTTAGAGTCACGTTAATATATGGACGTTGCAGGTTTACGTCCCTTGCCGCACGGCCATTGTCCTTGCTCCAGAGAAACCTTGAGGACCAATAACGCCGGAGCTGACTTTGATACAAGGAGAAAATCGTTAGTGGAGGTCATTGCGCGACTGGAGTTGGAGTAACAATAGTGTGACATGAAATTAGTTACAATACAGTAATATAACTATATTTATACATGATTCTGGTTTGGTTGGAGTTGGAAGTGGATACGGGTGGAAATGTTGTTTAACGAATCTCTGTTCTAAAGGCTCGTTCACTCTAGCAACTTTGGTGCAGTTTTTGTCGCAATTTCCACAGCAATTTTTCTTCGCCGCCACATTGTGTCAAGTTTCGAGACTGTTTACATTGCAAGTTTCCTGGCACTCAAATTCACGGAAATTGCAGGTACTTTACATGTACTTTTTGAAGTAACAGCGCGAGTGCAAGAAATATTGCAATAGGAGTCGCTATAAAAACCGCGCCAAAAATTGTTAGTGTGAACAGGCCTTAAGACTTCCAAAATATTTTTCTTTTCGTTGTCAATTTGAAAGCTGTTTTCAGTGCAAAGACTCATTTGTTCTCTTGCATATTTCTTGTGTGCATCTTGTATTTTTGGATATACTAAATCTATTGGCCATAAAACGTGTGCAGAATTTTTGATCAGTGTCACTATCTTTGCCTTCGTGGTTTTACATACAAGAAGGAAAACATACTATTTTTAAATGCGGGTTTTGATCAACAAAGGTTGATATGGCATGATGTACGCGGTAAGGTTTGGTGTAAATCTGATGATTCGAACGTTAGCCCTTCGTCAGAGCAAACGGCTGCCAAGGTCGACGCAGGACGCGAATAGTTTGATGCACTGATCAGCCCAATTGCAGTATCTTTAAATTTAGACACAAGGTGAAACTGTTTAGACTTCAAAACAATACACACACAATTCTTATATGTAATCGTGCAGGTTTTTACTCGATTCGGGAAAACATCAGGGCGAGTTTGGTCGAGCCGTTGTTTTGGCGAGACCGTACGTCGAGCCAAAATACTCATGGCGAGACCAAACAAGCCCTGATATTTTCCGAATCGAGCAAAAACCTGCACGATTACATGTTAATCATCCCTGACCCAAAGATGTAGATTGAAAAACAAAATTATCTCGACTTGAGGAATTTCATTCATGCGTGAACGCACGCACGCTAGAATTTCCCAAAAGATTTAAGTTTTACCAAAATTTTGAAATGAATGCTCGAGTCGCTCCGTTTTTTCCCGTTTTAACTTTCTGTGAAGCAATACAACGGTTCGACGCTGATAGCAATTTTATTTTTGCTGTGACTTTCAAGAGAGAAAGATTTCGTCTGAAATCATGACACTGTCGCGATTTCATTTCACTACAGTAATCTGGTCTGTGATTGGCTGAAATGATAAAAATATGAATCCATGTACTAATCCGTTCAAAGTCATCGTATAGTGATGTGGTATAACAACAAAGATAATTTTAATGCGTAGCTTATTTTTTAGGGCATTGCACAGAATAGCTTAGAAAAGCTTGAAAATAAAATATACTTTTATAATACAGATTCGGTATTTTTAACTTTAGAACTAGAGGCTACAGGTAGCCTTCTCTCGCGGCCACGTAACAAACGATATATTTTAGTAAAACTAGTGCACTTGACCGTATATTCCTTAACGAAAATCAACTCAGTAATAAGGTTGATAATTTTAATAAACAAAATTTCTAATAAAATGTGCACGACCCCTCTGCCCGTTAAACCTTATTTGTTCTAGGTTATCGACATCATAAATATCACTTTTTTCAA
>JAOBYE010704956.1:0-11487 GCA_025403585.1 Parazoanthus swiftii
AGCTTCTAATTTTTCATATTCACACACCTTCAGGAAAAACAAAGAAGAAAGGAGCGAGTTATACAAACAAGAAAAGGAAAAACGGAAAGTTAAAAATTCAGAAGCCGTCTTCGCTGACGTTCCCGTCCTCGTTGCTTAAGCTCTCTATTGGTGTTTGTGTAAAACGCCTAAACGTTCAAGGATTACTTACTTAAAATTGCAACTCTCTTAAAACCAAGTGAGATTGTCACAAAGGATAAGTGACCGCGATCGATTTACAATGGAATTGTTCCGGAACAATCCTCCTAAAAACACGGTAGCTGTATCAATTTATACAGGCAAAGTTTCGCCAGCACGTTACTTTTTTACGGGATACTCTGTACTCGCCTCCAAGATTCCTTATTTTTCAGTTTACCTGCTTTATATAACTCTATTATATGACAAAGATACTTCGTGCGTTCTTATTGGTTTTTGAGCTGCCTGGATACCCTGACATTGCTGGTTACTGTTAACCCTTTACGTTTATGTGGGGTCCTATGCCCCCCTCCCCCCTCCCCGCAAAGGTTTTTCCAACCTAAATTCTGAAGCTTTACAGTAATTAAAATGAAACTTGCAGTACCTGTATTCCAACTAAGAACACCTCTTCTGAGGTTAATTTGATGGCGTCATCATTTGTAATCTGTGCAAAATTAGTTATTCAAATCAAAATTTGAAGTGGAATTTTTTTTTTTACAAAACGTATTCTGTGTTAAATAACTTCATTTTCTTTTTTAACATTTTCTCATTTAAGCCTGTAATACATGTTTTCTAATTTTACATTTAAAATTTTAGTTAAAACCTGGTTGTTGTCATTGAAAGTAATTACCACGATCAAAGCTGCTTGTATGCCAAACGGCCAGTTCGTATTCGGTAACCATTTCGAAATCTTTGCTGTTTCTCCGCCAGTTTTTATAGGTAACGATTTCCATAAACGTTGCTGTTTCTCCAAAGGCCTAAATGTTCAAAGTTTAACGATCTACACACGTGCATAACCGAATGTGCGAAGTAAAGAATATCTGATCAATGAAGGTTTCCAGGTTTCTGGGAAACGACCAACCCATACCTGCAGCCCAAGGTTAGGTTATTATTTGACAAGACATACAGTTTTGCATTTGTAATAAATGCAAACGTTCACTGTTATTGATAGTTAATACACTTGTTCTGTGTGTTGCTATCTTCAGTTTTATTTCCTCTTTAAAAGTAGTATAAAGGGTAAAGTCAGAGCCTTTGATTACCATAAATTAAAAGTATATGGGAAAGGCATTTGGGGTTATTTTAGTCCAGTCTACTTTTTTACCTTAATTAATCGCCTTTTAGCTAAATGAAAAAATCTGTGTTTATGTCTTCAGCCAAATGCTACACGCGTTGTTCGACAGAACTACTTGACGTCTTCATTTATTCAAACAATTTTTTACAATTTCCCGCTACAACTGTCTTGTTTTATTTAGGTTATTTAAAGGTATAAGCCACTTAAAAGTTGTTTTCTGAGTATTTTATAATTTTTTGTTATTTAGTAAAATCGATAAAAGTGAAAAATCCAAGATAATGACCTAAATGGCGGTATTTCCTTTTGAACAGCTGTTAATACCATAGTGGTAGCAATATTAATTATTTGAGGGATGATTATTACCATGAAAGATAACCATGCAGCAGATACTTTTCTTGTTATTTGCTTTTTAAACCTAACCGTTTGAAATACAGGACTATATACTTCTGCACATCCTTTTTATATAAGATTGGCCTGAGTAGGATCTGCATTTTGTTTTTGAAGCATTCTGCTTGACTCCTCGGGATTTACAATTAATGAGCCGTTCAAGTCGTCCTTTGATGTTAGCGCCTTGAGCTCTAGTTTAGAGTCATTCCTGTAGAAGAAAAAACAGTCAAAAAATATAGCAATCTCGACAACTGGCATTATGCAAGGGTTGACTTTCACAACTCAAAACAAAATCATGCCAATAATAAAATATTTATGTGTCGGAAGATGAAACAAATACAAGCAACAAAATCTAGAGATGGAGATGGTAGATAATACAAACTCTGAGCTGCGGAGTTAAATTTTATAGACAAAAACAAAATCTGCCCTTAGAACTGTACGCCATAACTCATTTTTACACTAAAAACCAGTTCCTCAAGGTTTAGATTTCACAAGAATATTTTGACTAAAACTCTTATTCTAATAATTTTATATGCAAAATTCTTCCTCAAAACTTTAATCAAACATCCTTTCTCACTAAACTCATCATAGATGCTCTAACTGGAACAGCAAACTTCTCTCTTACAAAATGAAAATCACCCTTTAAAACTTTTGTCTTCGTCTCATTAAAACTATCGCAAACTCATATACAACATATAATTATTGTTGATATTCCAGTTTCAAATTTACAGTTCCCGCTAATTACAATGACTGTAGATTTGTTCTCAAAATGCTAGCCTCGACTTGATGTTAAAAATTCTTAAATATTAACGTAAATATGAGTTATCCACAACTCTGTGTATTGTAGTTATGAATCTATTATATTCATTGTGATCATCAGCAACTTGTACTAACGCCATGCCGCTTCGTGCTTTCTTAGTGCACTTGAGCTGCTGCCAGGTTTGAATATAATCGCGTTTACGATAGAGCAGTTCCAGAGCTCAAAAAAATTCTAACACAACTTTTTACAAATAATTATAGATAATAATGACACCGTTGTCTCCTAGAATTTCACATCATGATGTTGGGAAAAACTGCAATTTCAAAAACTCAAAATCTGCTTTTGGACTGCAGCACACATATAAACTATTGTGACTTCTCAATAAAACTTTCCACCTTCCTTGGTGAAATCCAGCGCGCTTTTACTTGACGCGTACGTGTAAGAACGATGCAGTTAATAAAACTACTTCTATTTTAGAACTGAGAAACTAAGACGAACCCACGGAACTCAAGAAACAGAGACAGCAACACATAGTGCTAATACAGGTATAAGATAGTGAGACAACAGTAAAAAATGAAGATTGCCGTTGAGATCGAAAAGGTTTGTTTTACCTTTTACAACATTACAAAATGAAAACCTTGCTTTTGCAAAGTAAGAGGCAAATGCAGCAAAAAAATCTGAATAGAGTTAAGTAGGTAAGGTAAATACGCACTTCAGGAAAGAGAATTAAGGTTTGTTTTTGATTTACCTTCTGTTGTGCCTGACAAAGCGATATATTAGTTAGACTGCTGAAATGTGTCGCAGTTCATATTTACATGTTGAATATTTGTCCTTATGACGTCGCATTTGCTGTAATGTGTTAAGTTAACGAATATCAAATCTGTCGTGTACAATGGTCTGGGACATCTCCAACAAACACGGGAAACATCAGTATATGTTCAACTGCCTGCTACGGAAAACAGCAACAAGTCTCGGTATAAATCCAGCCGCTGCTCGGGGATGAGGAACGCGCAAGAGTCTCATCATTGAACAGCGCCTATCCGCAATCATAAGACAATGGTTTAACAAAACAGATGAATATGAATACCGTACAAATTTCTGGCGTTGTCTGCCGTGCCACCAAATTTCTCCTCCAAGTGCAAGGAAGGCAAAGACGATCCCGCCTCCCAGCACGATGTACACACCCACCATACTCACAAGCTGGATCCGCTTCTTACTCAGGGCTGCAGACAACAGTTAACACGCAAATCAAGAGGTTAGTTAAGTAATAGCAACAACATCAACAATAATAATATTAATAATAATAATAATAATAATAACAATATTAATAATAACAAATTATAATATTGATAATATCAAACTTTTTAAGTTAGAAATAGCAATGAACGCATGCCCTTTGACAAGCGATTAGGGAATGACCCACTTTTTTATTTCCGCACAAACAGTGGTCAATTACTTACTAGCAAGTTTTCAGCCTTTTTATAACAATGACTAAAATTTCCTAACTTACCAAGGTGACGTTAGCGTCAAAAGATATGTTTACAACCAAGGACGAGTTGTGCAAAAACTTTGGGAAATTGGCCAAACGGCACATATTCGAGGTCTATACATCCGAGGAGGTCAAACTGACCCCCTAAAGCTTCCTAGGGTTAAAGTTACAATGATTTGTGTACTCTAGAGTGAAAATCAAACAAAATTTTTTAACTGCTGTTGGTGAAAACTGGGGGTTTCAATACAGGAATTGTCTTTAGTAAAATGTTTGCTTAACCTAAAAGCATTCACAGATGCCAGTTAGTAGTATAGTAGTTACTGAACTTTGTGGCTGGCCCTGGTGCAGATAGTTCAGGAGGGGATGGTAATCTATCGTTATTTGTAAAAGCACCAATATTTTCCTTTTACAGAGCTAGCAGGCAAATCTTTAAAACAACTTAAAGCCATATGCATTATTTTGGTTTATCTCCTTCACAAATATAATTGAAACAGTTAAATATTTTTCCTTCGAGTAGCATTTTTTTAACTCTTTTTTTTCAATTACCAGTCTTATTGCATGTACAAGTTATTGCAAACTAAGTTGTTTGACGGGGAGTGGCCTTGTTTTTGGAAATGGCAAGAAAATATAAAGATGCTGCTACGTTTAACGTTAGTGCTGTGGTACAAATTTTTTGTAAGTAAGCAGTTAAGAAAGTAAGTATGAACGTACGTACGTTCGTATGTATTTATGTATGTAGGTAGGTAGGTATGTACGTATGTGTGTTTATGTATGTAGGTAGGTAGGTATGTATGTATGTGTATGTATGTATGTACGTATGTAGGTTAGTAAGAAAAAACAAAATATACTCCCTCAAATACAGGAACGTGATGTGATTTGAAAAGTTACCTACACCTCGGAACATCTACATCTGAAGACGGAGCTAACGACGCCGAAACATTGTGAAAGGCCAAACTAAAGAAGACGCCGAAGGAGAAAGAACTACCAGAATTTTGTGCAGGTCAATTTAATTATCTGATTGTTAGCGTACATGTAAGATTTTTTCCCATTACTAGAATCAAGCTCTCGTAAATTTGTGATTTGAACTCGTTTCTCAAACTTTACGGCATTTGTGGGATCAAGGATCAATAGTGTATTATGTGTTCTCTTAATCTTACAGTTGTATGAGTCAATGTCTGCAAAAAAAAGAACAATTTTCTTTCCTTCAAATGTGAGTGTTACTACAGTCGTAGTATAGCCCTATATGTTTTGTAAAGAAACTTGCTAATTTGATAACTCAATTTGCTGTACTTACTGCTCTGGTCCTCCTTAGGACATTCGCTTCTTTCGTCCCACCACTTGCGTTCCAGAGAACTGAGAAAGCCTCTATCACGCAGGCGCAGCATCGCTAAGCTAATGTTTCGCTTGGCTGGATCATCGACGCTGAGAGCAAAGGCGAGACCTCTAGCCGCTGTCAGTCCCGGCACTATAAATAATGACGGTGCATTGGGGTACTTGTTTCATTGACAAAGTGATTCACTGTTGTAAGTTATGTTCCCAAGTCAATTAATATGAATCATTTTTATTCTCCACCAGAAACGCTTGCGCTTACTTCCAATCAAATCACACCGTTTCAGTCACGTGCAAGTCTAATGTTTCACGATATTTGTGCATTCAAAAGACCGAAATGACGTAACATGGAATTGCGTCTCTTTCAAATGATATCATTCGATGTACACGTGATTCCATTCGCTGCGTGTCTTTCCTATCTTTCCAATAAAATATGAACGGTTTCTTATATTCTTACCTGTCTCCACATCACACGGCCTTCGTTTGGAAGCGTATTTAAGGATTGGGGCGTCTGCAATGTGGATGTATTTCTTCTTCGTTCGAACCCAATTGATACCCATCATTGTGCTGTTGGGGAAAGTATCCTCTCCATGCATTCGGCTCCACATGGCCCGGTAAAGCGGGTAGTCTGTTGTCTGGAAATAGGAGTAGAGGCTCGTTGATCGTGTCACCCCGATGGAGTAGTCCGAGCTAGCAGCGTCCTCGATGTTCCTTATGGGTGTGTTAGCGTTCTTCACCGTGAGGAAGGCGGCCAAGTTGGCCGTGTAGGTGGAGATCCACACAAGAATGCAGAACCAGAAACAGCTGGCCAAAATACGTCCTGTAGCAAAATGGGACATTAAGATAACAAAACATGGACGTGAGAACAATTTTACTTTTGAGCCGTGCAGATATCAAACGCGGAACTATGACCCTAACAATCATAGCTAAATTTATGAACTTAATCAGAACAACTATGAAAAACATACTTCACTAGGACTGCTAAACCATCGAAAATATCGGCATCTGATATTAAGGTAGACTTCACTTAGTCAGTGTAAAAACAGCCTTGTTAATACAGTTGAATCACGGTAACTCGAATTGCTAAGAGAAACTGAGTTAATATAGGGGTTTTGAACAAAAAGACCAGAAACATTTGATTAAAGAAGTTTTATGCTTATAAATGTTTTATTGTAAAATTTATAGCAATGTAAGGACATAAAGACAACAAAATAAATCCAAAGCCGCCTACATTTTTGTGCAGCCAATTGGAAAAGCATGGGGTCGGTGAGGTCCGATTGATCCCTTGGGTTGGTTTGTTAGTAAAAATGGCTTGGCCATTTTAGTGTCAATGTTCGGATTACCGGGTTTCGCCTTTGTATACCCGGGACAGTACCCACCTGACATGGAGCGCGGGGTGTGGTCACCCCCCTGCTGCAGCATACATGCTGCTGAGAACCACAAGCTGTCCGACAGGCTAAAGGTGTTGCTCGTCTGATTCCCCTGCTCCTCTTTGTACTCATACGGGCTAAAGTAGCTGATAGTAAAGATACAGACTGTGCATAGAAACAAAGCCGCCAATAGCGTCAGCCACACTTCTGTGTCGAACGGGTCCAGGAACTGGAACAAGTGCGATTTGTCTGATCGTTCCTTCTTCATGAGCATGTCCTCTGTGTAGTGCATGTAGGCTGGTGTAAACGAAACCGCCTTGGATCGTTTCTCTGTCACCGTCATTGCAGCTGCGGCCATGTCAGCATTCTGATTAAGTGCATAGATTTTAATTAATTAGTTATTTGATTATTTTCTTATACAGCTACCCTTCCAAAGGATTCTCAGATGGGTAGTAGCGAAAGTACATGTATAACGAAGCTGAAAGCAAAAACATAACATAACATGAAAAAAATGCAGGAGGAAAACAGCAAAACGGACAAGATAGAAAGCGTCGGTAAATGACTTATGTTCGCTTTGGAAATGAAGAAGACAGTAACGGTTTTTATAAAAATGGAAAGTATGACCGCAGGTTTCACAAGAAGACAACAAAACATACAAGAGAAGTAAGTGCTTGTCGAGAGTTACTTCATGAGATATCTTATAAAGTTGTAATTGAGACTAACAAGAGACCGATATTTTCCCAGTTGGCGTCAAAAGTGATGGATTTTGAATTGAAAAAATACCTGTAGCTTTACTAAAGCTAATTATGTAATTGGGTAAAGTTTCTATGTTTAACTTAATACGGATGTGATTGAATAGTATCCCGCTAGTTTGTACGAACTAAGGATAAACCGTTTTAAGGTTTTGGGGATTCAAGATAATAAACATCCACAGCCCCCTCTATGCTCTCGCTACTGCAATGCTATCTAACAATGAAACGACCCGAAAAGCTATCAATCCTAAAATTGAATGAGTGTTTTCTCTTATTTTGTGAATTTTTCTCAGAGGGATACGTGGTACGTATTAAAAATTTACATTATTCAGATAAAAGTTATATCTCTCACAACGCAGAAAGTTGAGGATATGCCTAACCTGGTTTACGATTTCTTTGATCATTCCGTTCCACTTCCCATTGATGAAACTTCCGTAGCTGCCGTCGGGTGACTCGTAAATTTCAAACGTAAACTGCAGTTCCTCTGCCAGCTTGTTCAACAAGTCAATGCAATAACCTTCATATGTCACACTTCCATCTTCGCCTTTTCCACGGATTATAAACGGATGAACCTAAAATGTAAAACATCCAATAAATCGGAATATAATACATATGCATTTCATCACTTTTTTTTATTTTCACTTCAAAGCTAGTTGTTAACGTATGAGTATTCTTAGTTAACAACTCAAGTACCATTGATACCAAAAACAACTTTGAATTATACGGCTTTTGTGTTGCAGTAGGCAATAATTTGGATTTCTTTTTTTGTTCTTGTTCTTGTTCTTCTCTTCTTCTTCTTCTTCTCTTCTTCTTCTTTTTCTTCTTCTTCTTCTTCTTCTTCTTCTTCATCATTACCAACATCATCATCATCTTCATCATCATCATTTTCCTGTTCTTGTGTTCTTCAGGTCCTTCTTGTTCTACTTTTTCTAATCCTTAATCTGTTTTAAAATGTTTTACTGTTTTTAATTTTACTATCGTTATTTTTACTATTTCTTATTAGTCTATTATTACTTTTTTTATATTATCATTTTTTATGCAGTATTGTAGAAAGTTTGTGTGCAAAAAGCCATAATTTTATCACAGGTTATCCGAGCTTGAACTATGAACATATATGCTATATGAACAAACTTATGTACCCTCAAAATGTTTTCTTCACTCTGAGGATTGTTTTGGCTGCCGTTGGTCATCTACAACGGATTGAATAACTGTGTTTCTGAAGATAAATGGAGGAAAATCGCGTAAATCATAGACCTGCAGATAAGTTTGTTTTGCGTTCTCGAAAAACACTTCTCCATAACTCACATTTGGGACTCTGTTTTCGTACTTGATTGTCGGCAGCACATTTTAAGCTTCACAGTTGCAAAACAAGTATGAACGGTTGTGCAGGAAATAAAACTATGTAAGGGTAGAAAAATGTTTCAAACACAAATTAACCTTACCGGGAAGAAGGGGATAGCAAAAGTAGTTGCGTTGATAAAACTACCTAGAACTCCTTGATTTTCAAGTAATAATCACCAAATTAGGTGACTTTTTTAATTAAATATCAAGATTCTGAAAAATTTTGCGTCATAGGTATCACCAGTTGCCATGTCAAGTGTGTAACCATGTTCGCTAAATAACTCAGGAGTTAAAAGCCGCGACCAGTTTCTCCGTCCTTCCTCCTCCCTCTTCTCTCCCCCCCCGGGGTTAGAGAGCCTGAAAAAGCCCGGGTTACTTTACACGACTCACTTCCACCGTGACAACTTTGAAGTGTCTTCCTCCAATAACTTTTTTAGTAGGACCAGTCCACATCATGTTTTTCGTAACATTGTCTTCAAACATGATTTTGGAATTGTAGTTCCAAGTTGCTACCTGTAATGTTAAAAGAAAAGTGGTTAGTTTGCAAACGCCCATGGAACACATTTTTCTTTTTTTTTTTGGCTTGCGCATTGCTTGTTTATTCCTTACCTTAGCAAACTTGTTCTCCCTGAGATTGAGAATGTCCAATTGTAACACGTTTCGCCGTCGAGTGTTATCAAACTGCACAGGTCCAGTGAGTCCATCAACAATTGTCTGTTGTAAAGAAAATAAAATAAAGGACGTAAAAAATTCAAACCATCATTTTATGATGTTCTATCAGAAACCAGCGTACAACACTGAGTTAATGTTGATCTGTTGTGAAATCCGTTTTGGCCGCGAAAAACTGTGAATACATATCAAGTTCCGAGCAACGTGTTCTGCTGGTTGAAACCAGTCAGAGTCGCTAACAAGACAATGCACAATGGCCAACAACTTGCGGCATGCTTCAAAGACTTTTGTCTGTGCCGAAGACTTAAGAGCGTGTAGTAATTTATTTTTCAGTGGTGTAATTGTCAAGTCCTAAATGTTTGAAAAGAATATTAAAGAACTTTCCTCTGCGATGCAGTTTATGTCAAAGAAATACGATTTGCATCATGCAACCTTTGAAATGATAATGGTAAGAAATGACGAAAGTTTCACACACCTTCGGTTGCCTTTCCAGCGTGTGTTCATACAACTTTCCTACAGAAATAAATACAACTACTGGACGAGGAAAAGGAAGTTTTCGTGATTTGTTGGTGGCAAGCTATCGATTATTGGCTGATGCCGAAGATAGAGGCAAATATTTGATTTTCGAGGCACTGACGAAACGATCACGAAAGTTTGTGATAATCCGAGTTTAATAATTGTTTTATCATTTACCTTTTTGTCTTCACTGTTTTTTTTTTCTGCTATGAAATTGTACGGTCTTCGAAAAGTTCTGAAAAGCATGTTTCCACCATCGCCACGTTCAATTGTTATGCACGTCTCGTGGATTGCGTTCGCTGAACAATCGTTACAGAAAATACAATGCGCATAAGCAATAATTATTTGCTGGCACTTATTTACAAGTGATGCAATGGTTACTCAACCAATAAAAAACAAATTTGAAATGAATGATAATTTAAATTATCGGTCTTTATGCTTAAGGTATTCAATAAGACTTCTTCTTATTAGAAGAGCCTGTGTGATCTTGTCTTTGAACTAAATAGTCTCCACAAAAAATTGTACTTAAAATTGGGCTACCCAAACAGAGGAATTATATTAGCGAAGTGTTTACGCGCAAATAGCAACTGCATGTGAACATTTACAAACAAGCGTTGAAAACTAGAGCTGGTAAGGTTTTCAATATTGTGCTCATTACGGTAAGATAAATCAAGATACTGCACTAGTCTGCCTCACCTGTTTGTAACGACTGAGAAGGACGTCTCCTTTGTTCCTCGATGATTGGTTGTTCCTTAGAGCTTCAGCGACCACCAAGATTGTGTCGTAAATTAGAAGTACACTTTCCTGAAATGGAATTCAGTTTTGATAGATAGCAATACTTTAAGTGGTTTACAAGCAATAGACGTAGATCTTAAACTATGGCGATGATAGGAGGAGGGGATGTTCGGATGGTGAAGTTGGAAAATTAAGAATGGGTATCTTTTACAGATGGGATTTAAAGAACTTAGCAAGGCACTATCACAAGAAATTGTAAAAGAATCAAATACATTTCACACGTCACATTTATCAAAAGGGGCGTCGGGGTGGCGTAGTGGCACTCGCCTCTCACCAATGCGATTCTGGTTCGACTCCCGGCCTGGGAAGTATGTGAGTTGGGTTTGCGATCCCTCCCCGACGTCGGGGGTTTTCTCCGGGTACTCCGGTTTCCTCCCCCAACAAAAACCGCTAATTACGCCAACATCTGAGCAGTTTCGGATTAGCTTTGCTATTTGAAACTTAATAAAGATTAAAGTTGAAAGTTTAACCAGTCTAAAAACCAAAAAGCTACCTGAACGGATTCGAGTGTTAAATCAGGATTTCCTGTTTCTTGTTTGATGCGATCTATCAGCTCAATGGTCTTGTTGCTCCGGAGCCGAGGAAGTCGAAATCCAATAACCACGCTGTTTGCCGCTGCCGTGATGTTGTGCGGAATCTATATCAAGAGCGTATGTGAACAGTATGTATCTGAACATGGGTACAATAAAGTGTTTTTGATATTGTAGTCGCTGTGTTATAATAGTCCAGTTTCGTATTCCAAGTTGCCGCTGACTGCAATGACCACAGACTCATTTCTACAGTGTCAGCCTCGA
>JAOBYE010705067.1:0-11483 GCA_025403585.1 Parazoanthus swiftii
ACTCAGCATTTTTTAAAATATCATGAAATTCATATATTATGGCAAATTCAAAAATTCTGTGACTTGATAAACCTTCAGACTTGATATCTGAAGTATTTTAAGTCAATCCACTCCTTTTTTTTTATGAACAAACAGGTTTGTTTGACAAGCATGTTTTTGGCCGCCATCTTGGTGCACCACTTTGGTGCACCAATATGGCCGCCACACTCTAATTACAGTAAATATTTTAAATGTTATTTGGCCGATATCTCGGTTACAAAATATTCTTCCGTTCAAACATTTTTAATCTCTTGTATATCTTCACCTGCACTGTAAAAAACAGTCAAATATTATGCTAATATCAGTTTCTTCTCAGACACTTTTTTGTGTGCAAACGATCTATTCTTTCTGCTTTGTTCTCAGCTTTCTCAAATACAAATATAGAAGAAAATGTTTCAAATTTTGCTGCAGTATAGAGTTCATAGACTCCATCCTGGGTTTCTAAGAATGGCATTGTGCACCACTCAAATGACGTCACAAATCACTTGGGTATCACGCAATTGGTATAAAACTAAGATTAGAAAAAAATATAAATACGCTGAAAATTGACCAAATATAGCATCCGTTATGACGCAAAATGTTCAGAGAAACCTGCCCTCTAAAATTTTTAGTAAAACCAATAGATTTGATAGATATTAGTCACAAGCAAATTTTTGTTCTTCCGATCCGATAGCTATAACAAAATCTCACACTTTTGCAGTGACGTCCTCGTACAACATTTAAGCCAATCCCAACCTCATTGCCTTGCGATTCTCTGCTAATCCGCCAAACTACGTTTTAATATCTTAAATAGCACCCTCCCCCACCCTTCAGATGAAGACACCTCCAAAAGTGCAGGCCTAATAGGGTTAGACTGTATCACTAACTTTAGCCACAGCAAATTGTTGTTGCATCAATTTATGCAGGTACTTTGGACTGCTCAGAGAAAGGCAAACAAATCGACATGGAGGATGCTGTACTGTTCTTCGCTATCTTGGGTGGAGTAACGGCAATTACACTTGCAATGATTTACTGTGTTAGAACGATGTAAGTAATTTCTAAGTAGCTGTGTGTTTATGATTGAAGGCTCTGTTAACAAGAAAGAGGATGCATCATGCATCACAGCCTCCATGACCAAATCTCAACACATAATGTTATGCGTCATGTCATTTGCTCCATGCTTTGAGCAATAAACAACGTTTGGCAAACGAATAGCTTATTTCCGAGTTACGCTTCACTGCCGACAAACAAAAGCATCGAGTCGAGGCCAAGTGCTCAAAAATACAACAAATGTATGAAAAGTGAGCACCTATCCTCGACTTGAAGTTCTTTTTGTTAGCAGTGGAGCGTAATTCGGAAGTGGGCTATTGTCATTTAGAAAAATTCTTAAACTTATATTTCTTTTTTTCAAATAGTCTACAAAATATTGAAAGTAAAGTCAAGACAAGACTCTTTAGTTATTGAATGTTTCACCACAACAGCGTGAATACCCTACACATTCCCTTTTTTGGTTGTTCGAAGTCCCCTGAAATAGCATCGTCTTAGACAAAACCAGTGGCTCCAAGTCCCTGTCCGTTGACAGTTTAGTGAAAGGTTAGAGGAATAAATATTAATTCTTAACTATTAAACTTGTGTAGATTCCATTCATGCTGAGCTGACTGAAACGTTTCCTCCCTGAACAGAAAGAGTTCATCCAAACAGGATACTGAGGGTCTCACGAGAATTAAACGAAAGGGAAAGAAGATGAATAAAAAGCTAAAGAAATGGATAAAGGACAAAGCACAAAATGTTCCCATACCAGGAAATGTAAATGTTAAGAAACAAGTGAAAGACTGGGAACAAAAAGGAACCGAATAAATACAAAACCAGTCCAATGAACGACTTTACGTTTTGACAGTTTGTAGTTTAGTTTGCGCCTTCGTTAGTCCAATGACCAATATGTAAAGGTAAATTAGTTTAATTTGTTTTACTTTAGTTTAATCAGCTTTTCCCAGGAAGGGAAAGGGATACTGCTAAAGGTTTCCCCAATTATAGCAGGTCCTTTGTAGTGGAAGAAGTGACAGTCTACAACACCGGTATTAGCCTACTCCTATAGTGTGTGGGTTATTTTAAGTCCCCCGATAGAACGTCGAGAGACTAGACCAACGGCTTAACGTCCCTGTGCACGGACGGTGTGGCGAAAGAAGGTCGCCCAAAGTTCAACCCGAGACCAGGCCGGGGATTGAACCCGAGACCACAAGGTTGGCAATCAGAGATCTTCCAGCGAAATTGATCAGTTGCGCATGCTTTTCTTGAAGCCGAAAAAGTAGAATAAAAACTGCCTTCGAAGTAGAGCAAAAAATCTATTGGGTTGGAAAGTATACAACTTCAGTACAAGTAAGAACATCTTTAGTTAAAACAAAATATTTTGTTTGAGTACAAACTCTCTATGTGCGTTTCGGTTAATTTCATCGTAAAGACGTAATCATAGAAGGAGGACAGGTTTTTTAGGTCTTCAGCTTTAAGCCAAGACGATTTTGGATTCAGTCGGGGGTGATCAAGCGCTTGGTGGAACAATTTTGTTTCGCAAACAACTGTCCCAGAAGTATGAGCATGCGCATAATGTCAGAATGACGTCACACCATGTATATCAGCGTTTTCTAGCGTTTCAGTGTAGTCGGTTGAATACGCTGTGAAAACGATAGTGTGTACGCATATCAATCAAAGCGTTTTCGGTAAGGCGAAAACGAATACTTTTGAAAACGTATTAGGTGGACGGGCCCTTAGCCAGAAAGCTGCTTTGGAAAATGTGCTCGACTTGGAGTTAGCGAGTGACATTATTTTGTTTAAAGATAGCTGGAGATCTAAAGGAAATTTTAAGTTCTTTGTTTTCCTTGTATTTCAACTCAGATGAACATATATCTGTCAATCGAACTCATTCTCCACTTTAGCTGCATGATACTATATCTACACTGTACATATGCAAACTTAGAGAAAATATTCCCAAGACGTCTTCCTTTTCAAACAACAAAACTCGACTGATTATAAACTCAATGAATGGACGGACGTGTTGCCAGATCTTCTTCAGCTTGCGGAAAAAAATATTTGAAAAAACATGGAACTCTTTAAGTCAGCGTACTCTTCGTGCAAGGAGCAAAACACCTAGTAAATCCACCGCGATGACTTGAATTTGCTTATGCTCCCATGCGTTGATAAAAATTATCTGTACCCCTTTTGGGCAAATCGTACACCTTGTACATTGCTGGCTTCTTTCATTATCCTTCGTTACGCCACTCAGAGGTTGCACGGCCGATAGAAGTAATACATTCTTAGCGCCCTTAAGCTTGTTCTTCTTGACAACGTAAGATGCCTGCATACACCCACTGTATGTGTAGCTTAATTGTGCATCGTTTTGGGACTTAAATAGCAGACCGTATATATTTGGCTGGCATATCCAAGTTGTACTATTTGAGCGCAACTTGTGCCCTCATTGGATACAAGGTCTCGTCTAGCGAAAAGTATTCACTTGGGAGACGTGCTTAGCTTCGAGCATTTACTGTTGGAAATCTTCAAAGAAGCAGCGAATGGCTGCGAACCTGTCTTCCTCCCAATGTTCGGAACAAGTACTCTCTTCATCAAATATAAAGTTGCGTGGCCACGAGGGAACGAAACCGCTCTCTTGACTTCGCTCCACCAAATACCCAATGAACTGTCTTGTCAGAAAAACGAATGCTGGTACGGTGATTATTCAGATCTAAGAGTCAACAAAAATGGTTTGAGTTTTCAGTTTCAGTTTCAGTTTTTTTTGCCTATGCTTTATACGGTTTACAGTAAAAAAAAACATTTTATAATAGATAAATATAAAACATATTATCATAGGGACAGTTGTCAGATACATACATGAAAACACTAGGCGAGGAGGCTCTTATAGAAACCACAAAGGCTTGTTTAGGCAATGGGCCCCTCAATTACTAGATTTGGATTCAAAACAGATATACTGAGTTTTGAATATGTTTATGTAAGAATAAGTAAATAATTGCAAGCACACGCACAGGGACAGTACAACAGCAAAGCACAGAGCAGGTCATCAAGAAAAGTAATCAGTTCAGAAGGAATGATCTTTGTTTAGACATAAAGAGAGAAATGTTAGCAGCATTTCAAATTTCTGAATAAAAACAAAAAGGTAGTGCATATACTAAGTCTTTCGTTACATTGGTGTTACTGTAGAATGCATTCTTATGATGTTCTTTGGTACTTTGAAAAGTGTATATGTATATACTGATTTTCTCGCTGTTGGTTTTGATAACATTGTTCGCTATCATTCTGGGGTTATAAATAACTCGAAGTATACTTTTGGAGTCTTCGGTGTGTTGGCTTTCGTGGTTCTTACCAGACCAGGTTTTCCCTTTGTACCATCACACTTTCGATTTCTACAAAGTTCAGCGGTGGTCGGTCTGTCCAAAAGATTACTTCACGACAAGCATCAGATTTTGCTCCACTTAGAGTAGCAGTAGAGGTTTTCCAGCGCAGTTTACTACGGACGTTTGAAAGCTGTGTTTCGCCGTAGTTTTCTTTCTTAAGTGCGCTGTCAGTACTATTCACAAGACGTTTTCTTGTCAAAATTGTCTTGTTCAACATTCTTTGTGAGCAGGTAGATGGTTCCTCGTTCGGTGATTACAGTTTTACTTCACATAAATCTTTGCTGCCACTTCTTTCAATATCATATATTTCATCCCATATCTTTCATCTAAATTATTGTCTTCTTGCTCAGAATAATTTTCTACAAATGCTACATTACTGCTGACGGCTCTTCTAATGTTAGTTAACGTTTTCTACCCTTATGATTTATTTCAAACACTAAAAAAACGCGAGAACGACAGGAATTAAAGAGCAAGATTTTAGCAGCTTTCGCCTTATGGAATTGTCATCTTGTATCCCAGAAGCCACTGCTTCTCCCAACTATATTGCTGTGAAAGTGGTAAAAATGCAACAAAAACTTAACCAGAAAACAAAATTTCAACAAAAGTGATGTGATCAAGTACTTAATAAAGAATTAATATACACAACTCGAACTAATCATTGTTGCAATGGCAACGATACGCGAAATCTTCTCAGTTTTAGATTTTTTCCGAAACATGTCATAAACACATTTTCTTAACTGCTACTGCCCAGGAATAAATGTGTTTCTTGTTAAAAAAAAGGGTTGCCGTAGCAAGTGAAATGTATAAAACACCCTTACTTTCGTGACAATTTCAACACAAATTACAATGGTGAATACATGCTACAAGAATTTTTAAAAAAACTTTTTTCCGAAATTAAAAAGAAAAAAGCAAAAAGTCCAATAAAAATAGTAAAAACTGGCCATGTACCTCATTGAAACAGTATATTTTTTTTTCTTTTGAAAACACAGAAATATACCGCGTTTTATATGACTAAAAACTCAAAAAGTAGAGAGAAACCATATAGGTGGAGGCATTCCTCGCCGGGTAAGTAGAAACGATATGAGAGACGGAAATAGGGTTAATCAAAGTTTGTATGAGGAAAATATTTTGATTACTGATAAAAGTGATCAAACTGTGTTTTGCCAAACTAAATGCAAACTTTAATGAAAGCTACCCTTGTTTGGAAATGTTATTGAATAAACACTCGTTGACAGAAAATATTTAGCGTTGTTTCGGTTTTTTTTTATTCGTTTTCTCAAAACACCTGCCACTTTGGCAAAGTCTGTTTGATGTTAACAAATATATACGTGGAAGAAAACAAAAATTTTAACGTTTAAATACTCGTTTACTAGCTGTCAGTTGTACCAGCCACGATTGACTGGCTAACCCTAAATTTTCAAAATACGTCTTGGAAGTGTGACGTCAGTTTTTCCCTACATGCACTGGGAATACAACCCCTCCTCTCTCTGGAATATCCCTCTGTTTATAGCAACCCATATAATCTAATCATATCGACGCGATGCAGTAGGATAGCGAGAACCAAGGGAGAACAAGCATGGGAGGACCAAAAGCATTGTTGTACGCTTTTAATGTAAGTTCTCGTTCATATTTTTGCGTTGTAGATAGGAAAATGATTTCACTTTGTTAACAAAAGCTGATTGGGCGTAAAACTCGTGAACAAAAGGCAAAACTCCATAGGTGTGCAACTTTACTTCGGTTGACAGGGATGTTGCGAGGCTAACGGTGCCCCATTCAACTAAAGTTTAGAAATTAAAAAGAATAATGATGAAACGTTTTACAAGATAATATGGTTTAACAATGCGTGTCGTCGTTGAAACATAGACTGATGTTGTTATCGCTTTAACAAGTATTCCTATTTTTTCTCTTGCTTTTCCAAACCGGCGTTAAAAAACGTTAACTTCCACAACAATATTGATTTCCCAGGAGATAAATCAGTTTATTACGGACTGAATGGTATGAATTTAAAGTTGGCCGGAGGCAAGTTTTACTACCGATTTTTAGATAGTTTGGAAGACACTTTTGCACACTTTCTATTTCGGCTATTTTACCAAGTAAATTGAATTACATAATTTGTTTTCAAACTTAAAAAAAACAACGCACTTGTGCGATGATACAGCAAAGGACTGTTGTAAGTACGTTTATGACCGGGAAGTTTCTAAAATTAATTTCCAAGCCTGTTGTTTTTATAAGTACAAACCACACATTGTTTAAACAATTCCGTTCTTCTAGTGCGCCCGTAAATGAAACAAATGAGATTTCGTAAAGTGTATATACACGTAAACGAAAGCGCTTTGAGCTTGCTCAAATGGAACATAAAATTAGTGACAAGTGCATTTTGCAAAACAGATAAGTGTAAGAATAATGATTTTTTGTTTCAAAAATTTGTTTGGAAATTTAACATAATGAATGATATATCTCTTCATTATTCTCAGCGGGTGATTCAGATATAGCTATTTTGGATTTTTAGTTGCAAAGGAAAGTCAATTTTTCTTCTCTGTCTTAAAATATATTTTGAAGATAATGTCTTTGTACTCATAGTAATTCCCATTCTCATAGTATCCTTCTACTTCGGCATCCTGGCGACTCTTTTCCCTCTTGTACATGAATCTGTTGAAAACGAGGAAAAAATGTTGGTTTTTTGGAAATGAATGATTAATAAGCTTTTCGTCAAGGTCGGTTTTTGTTTTAAAAGCAATATAAAAGTTACTTGAGCTTCTATTCTAAATATATATGACACGATAAAAAAAAAAGTTTGATCGCGCATGTAACACAAAAGCGTAGTGCGTTCATTATTACGACAATGGCAATTATTACCACATACATTTACGTGGCAAATGCGTAAATTTGTTTTCTAAATACAAGGGAACTGTTTATATTTATCTTTTAAATATTACTAGTTCAAGTTCAAATTCAATTTAATTTAAATGTTACCAGTCATAGCAAAGTTTTATATGGCGCTAAGTCTTTTACATTGAGATAAATACTTTGTATGTTCGTTCCCCGTCCCTATAGGCCATGGACCTCTTGTTTTTTTCTGTTCCTTTTCGGGTGCGCGTGTTGTAGTTTTTGTGTTGTGTATATTTGTATTTTTGTTAGATATTCTCGTAAGATGTTCCAATAAAGCCGACAAAACAAAACAAACAAATTGGTTGCACAAGCATGACTAAACTGAAAAACCTATTGGCAAAATATTCATTCGATATCCAAAACTATTTCTTACTCACGATGTATTTATAGATTCGTGATAACCATGCAAAGTCAACTTTGCATTATTACTTTACAATTCTTCCTCTTTGAAACGTAAAAATAGTCTAGCACACACAGAAAGTTTAGTCATTCGGCAAAGATAATGCCACTGACAACTTATTTCGGTTTCACATAAGAAAAGTAGCCGCTTATCCTTTCCGAGAGCTTTCAAATCAGTAACGAGTTGCTAAATTCTCATTACTTGTTTGTGACAGTTTGGAGTAGTAGATCAACTCCTTTTTAAAACCCACAACCATTCACTTGATTTGTATTGATACTGTAAAGAGAACATAAATGTTGATAGGAGTGAAAAGGGTTAACTAGTGTAAAACCTGTACGAAGGAGGCTTTCAAGTGTTTACCAGTTTTCTGTGTCACCTAACTTTCCGAACCCTTTTCTCATTTTTCATTTCTCACATTAGTGCCAGTTTTTTAACGAATTTTTGCAGTAAAAATCCGAGTTGTAAACTGGAAGATTCTCACAACTCGGTTTTTCGCAGTAAAAATCCGAGTTGTAAATTGAAATATTTTCACAACCCGGAGTTTTGCAGTTAAATCGGAGTTGTGAATTGCAAATATTTTCACAACTCAGTTTTTCGCAGTAAAAATCCGAGTTGTAAATTGAATTATTTTCACAACCCGGGGCTTTGCAGTTAAAATCGGAGTTGTAAATTGCAAATATTTTAAGAACTCGTATTTTGGGGAATCGGGAAACACCGAGTTTGGAATCGAGTCCGAGTTTGAGTTGGACCCCGAGTTGGACCCCGAGTTGAGATTGAGTTAGATATTTTGAGGTTTTGGTACTGTTTCCACGGCCACTAGAAATAACAGATCAAAATCCGCTGACCAGAATGTATTGCACCGCTAGCAGCGGCCGACGTTCGAGGTCTTGCAGAACTTGCAGTAGTTTTCTAATTTACAGGTAAGTCTAATTGTACTTTGCAAGTCTCTTTGTACCTTTCACTTGTTAAAAATTCAAGTATTAATAATCGCCTTTGTACTATTGTAAGATTTCACAGGCGAATGACCTTTTTGACCGCCGCTTCTGTACGTTGAACACGATTTGGTTGCGGCACCACGTGGTTATGACCTCACTTTATCAAGATATTTCACAAAAGTTATGGCATACAATCGAGAGTGCTTTCTTACGATTAGTTATTTTACTCCAGGCTGACAAGAATAATTTTCTGGTAGTGCTCTTATTGCAAAGGATTTGTGTTCAGAACAAGTAAATTGTTCAGAATTACTGATACCATTCAATCAAGGACTGCTAGAATAGCCACAAAGTCTGATCTAATGAAACCTTGAGCAGATTTATTCAATCAATCTTTCAAATATATAGTAATTTCAATTAATGTTGACGAGAGTAAAACGCAAAGGGTTGTTCCGACCAAATGCGTATTTGGCACCGTTATTTTTACCCGTCCGCCGCTTTTCTTTATATCAGTATTCAACTCGGATTCCAACTCGGGTCCAAACTCGGTAACTCGGATTCCGACTCGGGTCCAAACTCGGCTGTTTACTTCTCCCCGTATTTTGCCAGCTAGAATCCGAGTTATAACTTACGCAATATTTACAACTAAGACATAAGTTGTAAAATGTCTGATTATCAAATTTACTTCGAAAAAATATATAGAAGGGCCATTGTACTTTAGTTGTGAAACCGGCTACCAACAAAGGTCAACAATCTTCCCTGACAAGTGAGTAAGCTTTTCATAAAGCTCAGTGCCACAGACAACTTAGTGCAAACAAGTGGAAGCCAACTTAAAAACAAGTCAGCAGCTGAAATGGCTTGCTAGCCAGTTTTCTCGCCCTCAGCTTTTCCGCCTTATTTATAGCTCATTTTGTTCTCTTCTTACAGGTTTTTTCAAATGTTTGCTTGTCGATCGCAGGTAGGTTTTCAGTTTAACTTATATCAGGATTCTTTTTTACCTTTTCCCTTTGAACGTGCAAATTTTGTCACCACTGCTTCAACGCAAAGCTCTCCGACATGAGCTCTGTGAGAAAGGCCATGGTAGGAGGGGGTAGGAGGAAGGCGGCTGATGTGGCCATGGTAGGAGGGGGGAGGAGGAAGGCGGTTGATGTGGCCATGGTAGAAGGGAGGAGGAGGAAGGCGGTTGATGTGGCCATGGTAGGAGGGTGGAGGAGGAAGGCGGTTGATGTGGCCATGGTAGAAGGGAGGAGGAGGAAGGCGGTTGATGTGGCCATGGTAGAAGGGGGGAGGAGGAAGGCGGTTGATGTGGCCATGGTAGGAGGGTGGAAGAGGAAGGCGGTTGATGTGGCCATGGTAGGAGGGTGGAGGAGGAAGGCGGTTGATGTGGCCATGGTAGAAGGGGGGAGGAGGAAGGCGGTTGATGTGGCCATGGTAGAACGGGGGAGGAGGAAGGCGGTTGATGTGGCCATGGTAGAGACGGGAGGAGGAAGGCGGTTGATGTGGCCATGGTAGGAGGGGGGAGGATGAAGGCGGTTGATGTGGCCATGGTAGAAGGGGGGAGGATGAAGGCGGTTGATGTGGCCATGGTAGGAGGGGGGAGGAGGAAGACGGTTGATGTGGCCATGGTAAGAGGGGGGAGGAGGAAGACGGTTGATGTGGCCATGGTAGAAGGGGGAAGGTAGGCGGTTGATGTGGCCATGGTGAGAAGAGGGAGGAGGGAGGCGGTGAATGTGGTCATGGTGGGAGTGGGGATGGTAGGAGGTGGACGTGGCCATGTTGAGGAAGGCGGTGGATGTGGCCATGGCAGGAGGGAGGCAGTGGATGTGGCAATGGTGGGAGTGGGGATGGAAGGCGGTGGACGTGGCCATGTTGAGGAAGGCGGTGGATGTGGCCATGGCAGGAGGGAGGCGGTGAATGTGGTCATGGTGGGAGTGGGGAGGCGGTGGATGTGGATGTGGCCATAAGGGAGGGGGGAATTGAAGGCGGAGGATGTGGCAATGGTTGGGAAGCAGAAGGAGGGAGGCGGTGGATGATGCCATAGTGGGATGGGGGAGGAAGGAGGCGGTGGATGTGGCCATGGTGGGAGGGGGAGGAGGAGACGATAGGGGCAGCCAGAGATGTTTTCTCTTTCTCCGAGTGGGCCTATTTCCTTTCTAGGATTATCGCTTGCAACATTTCAAATTACCACGATTAAACTAAATGTTGAACTCCCATAACTTCCTGGTTATCATCCCCTCATTTAATCCTATCCAGGCCGTGAGGGAATCGGCCCCAACTTGTTTTTTATACGATTTCTCCCTACTGTTCGTCATAATTTGAAGGAAACACCAATTAATCTGTTGCCATGGTAACCACAAAATGAGACATTACTTTGGATGATGAATTAAAAATGGGGTCTTTAATTCGTTGAAATACAAGTTTTATGGGCTTTAAAATCGCAACAGATTTCCTTGGTTTCCAAATTTGTCATTTTGTTTTAAGTTGTGCTGTCAGCAATGCATTTTTGAAACTTTTAAGGTTACTGAATATAGGTTTATAGGGTTTTGACGATTGTAAAGCGAATTATTGGGCAAAAAACTAGAAGTATCCTGCAAGATCTTCAGCACTTTAGAAGTTACGCCAGTCTTTGAGAAATTTAAGAATTCCCATTTTGTATTCAAACTTCAATTTGCATGTTTAATTTTACTTTGTAGTTTAAAAATTTCAAAGTTTCATACTAAGTCGGAAAAACTTTTGGGAGGGGGGCGTTTAAGGATTAATAACGAATTACAGGGCCGTAGCAAGCCTTGGAAAACTGGAGGGGCACCGCCAAGAGCCGAAGGTGTGAGCCTTTTAGGGGGGTCC
>JAOBYE010705178.1:0-11482 GCA_025403585.1 Parazoanthus swiftii
GGGGAGGAAACCGGAGTACCCGGAGAAAACCCCCGACGTCGGAGAGGGACCGCAAACCCAGCTCACATACTTCCCAGACCGGGAGTCGAACCCGGGTCGCATGATTGAAGATATTATTATATAAACTATATATACTATTGAAGATATGTAAAGTAAAACCAGTCTGGAGTCCCCCTCAAGCCATATCTTGTTTATGGGTGGTGTTTTTGGAAAATATTCAATTTCTCTGGTGGGTTTCAAAAATGACCCGGCAATTCCACAGTTCCCTATCATTGCGATCTCTGATAATATATGTCACTTGGCTGGTGGTCCCATGCTAATTCCGTAAATTGACAACACATTGCAAAGAGTTCTGTTACGTTTTTTACTAGTTAGTAAATGTTTGACGCTAAAGTTCTTGTGCACAAGAGCAAAATTGAACAAAGTTACAAGATATAACAGGTCTATTCAGAACTGAAATTTTAAACATTAAATCCGGACAGAAGAGTATAAAGAATTAATTAGCTGAAAAACGTTCTTAACTTACTTTTAAATATTTAGCATTTTTATTTTTCAGAATTAACGCCCTTGGTTTCGGGGTATGACCCGAAACTTGCCTAAGGCCGCTTTAATTTACAATCCAATTAATAACGACATATAACGGAGTACATTAGCGTTAACTATAGTAGTTTCCGGTAGTAGTAAACGGACCCGCGATCTCGTATGACTTAGGTCAGTCGATAGTTTATAAGAACCATAAATTCGGGTACCGTAATCCATAAATCAGTGAACCTGTTATGCATGGATGTTTTAAATAAGAAGTATGTTAGAGAGATAAAATTAGATCCTCACATATGGCGGTAGCATTTTCAGTCTTCAACAAAGACTGCCCACAACCTTCCTTACTTGCTCCCAGAACAGAAACTAAATACTAACTAAACTAAATAAAAACTTGAAGATAAAAAAGATGCCATTACATGAAGTTACTAACATAAGTGAAACGCTGCCGAGATGTCACTAACTTAAGTGAGATGCTGCCAAGATATAACTAACTTAAGTGAAATGTTGCCAAGAGATTTCTAACATGAGTGAATTGCTGCCGAGATATTACTAACACTAAGGGAAAAGCTGCCGAGAGTTTACTAACATAAGTGAAATGCTGCCATTGTTTGGGCGGGGGGAAGATACGTCCACAAGGTGAACACACTTAGATTATGGTAAACGTACATAAGCTAGGCATGCGTATAAGATGCGATAATAACCTAATATACGCGCTGTTTATGACGAGAATCTTTGGGGTTGTTCCAGTCATATCAATATTCGTCCTACAAATGAGAACTACTTTAAGAGCAATTAAGGCTGAAGTTGCCCTAAATTTAAGAAATATAACCTTCTGGTTCTTCCCCTTGGCTTCTCTAAATTAGGCCCGTTTACGCTAGCAACTTTTGATACAATTTGTGTCCCGGTTTCCCTCACAATTTTTCTCGCCGCCAAGTTGCATCAGCTTTCGAGACTGTTCAAAACACTGAAAGTTTCCTGGCACTCAAATTCACGGAAGTCGCAAATGCTCTAACGCACTTTGGGAAGTAACCGCGCGAGTGCAAGCAATGTTGCAGTAGGAATATCGACAAATATTGAGTCAAGAATTGCTAGTGTATCACTGTTCTTGCCCTCAGACGTTTATATTTCTTCGCAGCCAGAGGTCTCTCCCCAGGAAATACCTCTTGCTGCGAAGGGAAATTCGACATCGTCTGCGTGCAGCTTATCATTTTTGACAGCTTCTTCGATTTCTAAACAAATGTGGCTGAAAATATATGTCGCAGATTGCTCAGAAAAGTTCCTTTCAGATTTGTCGCTATACATGCATACTGCAAAATGAGTGTGCAGGAAAGATGAAGACTTCACAAGGAAAGGGTCATAGTTTATTGATATATATCTAAAAAAGACAGGAACTTGTAAACAGTTATTTACCACTCAGACCACTGAATTCAAAATTGGTAGAACTTTGTCTAATCACCGAAGAAAAATAGGATAAGTGCTCTTTCAAAAAAGGTATCATGCCAAAATTGTAAATATTAGTCACAATTACAGTTATGTTTTATTTCATATGTAAACTGTTGTATAAATTCCTAAATTATTTGATTTTCTCTTTTCTGGATTTTTTTCCAATATATTTACTTTGAAGAGTCAAAAATTCTGTTTTTACTTTTAGGCAAATTTTAATGGCGGGGATTTAAAAGGAGTTGCTGTGTAATACGCGAACAAACCAGACAGGAAGAAAAGAGTTTCTTAGAAAAAATAAACAAGTATTTCAACCTTCATTGAGCACAGGTGCTGTCTCGACTCGAATTCGAAAGCTATGTTTTCATAAGCACATGTATACTCTTTTTCAAAAACGACGACCATTGTATTTTAGTCAATGAGTTCATGAAAAAAGGGTGATGGAGCTTAGTAAGGTCAGCGTTCGGGTTAGGATCATTCAATGGCTTAAACTGAGGTAAAGGTTTGGAGGCCCATAACACTAATTTTGACTCGTTGACTCATCGAGGTAGGGTACTGCAAGCTCATGTACACACTTTTTATATAAAACTTAGTGAATTCCACTTTCACGTCATCCTCGGAGACCCAGGGGCGGTCTGTCAGGGCAGCAGAAAATCAGGGACCAAACAAAAGTCAAGAGGAGAAGCGGGAGCTAATATCAGTCGGGCGATCGAGAAATAACTCGATCGCCCGGCTGACTGCCCCTGGGTCTCCGAGGATGCTTTCACGTCTTTGTTTAAAAGCGCTCCGGCGATAGGCTAGCGTACAGCACATCAGACTGATGGGCGTGAAATTCCAGAGTTACAGATTTCATATTAAGATTATTTAATGTTTTAGCCTTTTAGCTATTTTTATCCACTTTATGAGGCTTAGAATGCCAAAAACAAGCACGTGCTAAGAACATAATTCGGACGGAGACTGAGGAAGGATAACTCAATTTCTGTAATTTTGATACATATCTGGTACATATATTGGGTACATATATATATGTGAACTGAGTTACTTGGTGGAAACAGCATTTGAATATGCGCGGAAAGAATTCCAGAAAGTATCAAAGAGATCATTAAGAACATTTGAGGCTGGGCCTCTAGATTCTGAAAGAACTATAATGAACGTTCAGCCGCTGTCCAAAGGAAGGCGTTCTTTAACACACAAAAAAGTTGTCTTAAACTTCTGATGTCCAATACAAGTACAAGAGTTTTGTTACACTGGTCGTATATCTAAACCACACAACTGAAATAATAGAAATTTCGGAATGAGAAGTTCACTCATGACTCATAATTAACCACCTCGTACAAGACACTCCTCGGGAAACTGGCCAAAGTAAACAAATTACGAGAAAACAGGTACATTTATACAAGAAAGAATTTCAGAGCTTTGTTCAGTAAGAAACGCCAGTAGCAGGGCGAGCAGCTGCAGGGCTCGGGCCTTATGAGCCATGTAAGAGGTCGTATTTTGCAGTAACACTGGCATATACAGAAACAAATTTGGCCGTTGAAGAACTGTGAAAGTATGTTTCGGCGTCGTGGTATCTGGTCCAGGGGTTTTGTTAATGGCCATCAATCACTTGTCAAAACAAATTTAGCATTTCAATGCATGGTAAAAGTGATAATAGAGCAAAGTTGAAAAGACTTCGCATAATAGTCAATACAGATGTTGTTAGATATTATACTCCTAACGACCCAAGGCAGCTTTGGAGTTGCTAAACTGAGATAGCTAGAAAATTTGAGTTTCGAGAAAACTGAATAACACCAGAACATCTCGTCGTCAGAAAAAGAAAATTGAATAGTTATAAATGTACTTTCGACAAGTTTTGAACTGCTTCAAAAATTGTAGACCGTCATGGATTTGGTAAATGAAATAATCTTTAGCAGGACCAGATTAACTTGTCGGTTATCAAAGCCCGTTTTTTTTTTTTGCGACATCTGTAACTGTGAGTAAATTAAATAATATTACTGTAACTCGGAAATAGCGAGAAAACAATCTTAATATGAAATATATAAATAACAACCAAAATGGTAGCGGTTGGATGGCCGGATTTTGGTTGTCATGAAAACTGATTGGTTTGTAGAACTGTACCCTGGTGTGCAGTTCCTTTTAATTTCACATTTTCAGTTCCGATCCGGAACATAAGTTTTAAAATAAATCGGTCTAAAAATACATCGATCCTTGAAGAAGCAGTTGGTCAGATACTGTTTTGTCGGAATGCAATTATTTGTTTCCTACACGTAGTGATAACTGGTTTCTGAAAACGTGCACGTAGCTGGTTCATGCTTAAACTAATGATTTATATGCATCCGCGAAACAGCTCCATCCATAAATCTTTTTTCGCTTGTTAAACGTGACACTTAATTAGAAGGCAGAAAAGGCTTTTTGCTTCTCGGTCACGCTTCTTTTGACTTTTTTGTTGGTGCTTTTGAAGCATGAAATATTAATGAAACTATGGCCAGCGAAGCGATTGAATCACTAAAGCAAACTTTGCGTGAACATCACGCACGCTGACGTGAGCATGGCAAACTTCAACTTTGCTAATAGTTTGTCAAATAACATCGACATTTCAACGATTCCTACTCGGAAGCATACTTATTTACCACGCAGATTCCTTGCACGTATCTGCCGCGCACGTTTCTTACAGTGGCATTGCCATCGGCAACATTGTGTGTACGATAATATACTGATATCGAACAATATTCCTAAACAGACTGAGTGGTAAGGGGCGAGAGTTACCCATGGATGGAGACAAAATCCCAGCACCTTTCATGCACTCACAGTCAGACACGAAGAAAAGACATCATGTAGACATAATTTAAACAAGAAGTAGATAAACATAATGCTTGTAAATTTCATTAGCAATTAGTGTATATTTCCATATTAAATCACTCGAACAGGTCTCTTATCTCAGCTTCTTATCAAAATTCCTTCTAAATTATGAATAACACGACCTCGATCTGCTTGGCGTCGTGGTAAGAACTCTTCCAGAGAAGATATATATATTTCCGCGCATTTGCAGTATGTGAGATGACTCTAAAGCATTCGTAAATGTAATTACAGCAAACAGAGCTGTCTAAAAAATTCTCTCGAGTCGAAGACGGCAAAAAGTCAATACAAGTGATCAGTATTGATCAGTACATATTCAATCAAACGTAAATGGCTCTTACTTACCTTATATAATTCATGGGGTAGCTATGGTGTATTACGATCTTACACGTTGGGCAAACGTTATGATCTTGTAAGTGTTTCACAATACAACTGCGGCAAACTGCAGGTAAAATTAAACAGGAAAAATATCAGATTTGCTGTGCGCGGACGTATTGAATTGAACAAAACAAATACTATTCGTAACATAAAACCTACACGAGTCATTTTGGATGGCCACATTAAAATCACAAAAGCTGCTGTTTGTTTGTGTTATATCCTTCGATTTCAGCTCGCATTGGAAACAGAAAAACACGGGTTTTTGTACTGAAAACAAAGGTCTTGCGATCAATACAGATTAATCTAACCTTTGATAGCAATAGTTGGAATGGGCTCTGCTGGTTGTAATTAAAATAACAAGAAAACGCTTCAAGGCAAAATTCGGAAACCGAGAAGAAGCAATCGCAATGTGTGATTACATTCTTAGTGGGGCACGTTAGCCGCCAAGAAACGAAGCATTCGCTCGGATTTCGCGCAAAGTTGAACGTCCATCCATGATACTCGCATAACATCCGAGCCACAAGATGTTGTCTTTCGTGAAGGTGCAGTTTATTACTGCCTCGCTCGCTTTCATCATGCTGCCTAAACTGGCGGTGTCATAAACACAAACTGACTGCTAAATAAATGTAGTTAGAACTTGTTTCGCCTTAAAGCAATTTACGCCGAACTAACAGGTTTTATTGCAGCATATAATTTGACGGTCGAAAATCAACGAGCTGTGCTGAAACGGAAAAAAAACTACCGTGGTCCTTCTAAGAAAATCCGTTTTGTATAGTTCTGAGATTACTTCGGAAGAAATCAAACGATCAAGTTGGGTTTCAACACGATAAGTTTTCCGTTAGAAACAAGATCTCTCAGACAGAGTTTACGATATAGGGGAGAAGGCCAAATAATTTCGGATGCGTCCAACATCACTGGCAATGGATTTACGAGCTATAATAGAGTCTTAGAGAAACCGCTTGAAGACCAAATTATTGTACTTATGAAGCTCGCTGGATCTTCTTCGGACCCATTTTAATCATGGACTCAGTAGACAGCGCATCCAACTGGACGTTTATAAGCACTTTCCTTTGGTAAATAACCATCACTTTAACTTCAAGTTTCACAGTGTCTTGGCTTTACAGAAAATTGAATAAAGCAGATCTAATACGTGACCAAGATCGCACTGGTGATTCTTAAGTCACTCGTAAGAAACCATCTCTCATATAAAGTTTACGTGCATCTGTGCTTTTGTTTACTAAACAGTTTCAGTGGCTTCAACAAGCGACTTTCCTAAACAGAAAAGGTTTAGGTAAGACAACACAACACACAAATGCTAAACAATACGATTCAAGCAATACTGAAGTACTCACGATTAAACTTACATGTATGAAGGCACTCGGTGATAGTTGTAGCTTCGATTAAATACCCATTACACAAGTAGCATGTGATGAACGGACTCAGTTCACGGATCTTCACCGTCCTTTGCATTTCTGGCAACTCAAAGACAGAGAATCTCTCCTTAATCCCCAAAACGTGAGCACAATGTCGAAAACTTCTGCTCAACTCCTCACTGAAAGCGTTGGCGAGTCTCCGAGGCCGTCGTCAAAAGAAAGTAGTGCTAATGAACAATGAAGTGGTAAATTTCTGTCAACACCGTAGTTCCGACAACGCTCTCGAGCTCAAGCGAGAATTTCTTCGCCCAGCTGTTTCATCAATGGTCACAAGATTTCAAGTAAGACACACGTTTTCGTACCGCGGAGTTGTAAGCACTCGTGGAAGTCAGTACGACCACACATATAAAACAACGCAAAAGCCTTCAGGCCGAGTTTGTGTTGAGCTGTGGGCGGTCGACAGAAGAATTATCCGATCATCAATAATATCACAGACAAAGAAAATGACTAATTCTCTTGGGACTGTGCTCTTAACACCCTTGTCATGAACATAAGAACTTGGCTTTCAAGTCTCTCAACTCATAGTGCAGCAATACTCAAACGCGTGCACACTCCAGTGAGCTGATGAGGATTTGTAAGCGGTGCCGATATCGAGTCATGTTTGTACTCCTGTAGCTCTGATTCAAATCCTTTGCCTGGCTGCTCTTCCAACATCAAAGAAAATTGTTTGCGGTTAGTCGCTACGCTCTCAGGTATCCGAAAACTTTCAATAATGACGACTGTTTCAATAGAACGCAAACAAACCTGCTAAAACCATCTGTAAGCCGTGTTTAAATCACCTCATCACTCAAAATAAATTTAGGCTTTTCTGGCTGGTGGCCGCTTCGTGAGTTAAGATATATTTTTGAAAGAGAGGGCGACTAATTCCGGATGACTCCCGAACAACAGTCAGTCACTCATGCAAGCCGAGCTCCGGAAAACCACTTGAAAGAAGTTGTCAAGACCTTGGATCCAACATCACTTTCAATGACCGCGTGCCGTTCCAAGTTATCAAATGTAAAACCCGACCCGTCTCTCATTTCCGCAGTTTGGAGAAGCGGTATCCCGTGGACAAAATTGAAAAGCTTGACGGAAATTTACTATTTGCGGCAGTTTTCCGTGGTTTGCTCTCACAAAAAGAGTCTGTGAAAACCCTCCGTTATGTTTTACAGTAGTACCCGTTCCACAGTGATAAATTTTTTTTTTTTGTAGTGCGTTTTAAAAATATTTGCTGCAAAAAATTACGAGGTAATATATAAAAGTGAAGTGATCAAATACTGATCTGACATGATATTGAATAGGACAAAGTGCCAGCTAAAGTGGATACGCTTTAAATGTTTTTCGACACAAGTCTTACACATTTCATTTGTAATCAATAAGATTGATTTGTTTATTTTAAAATCAGTAAGCAAACTTGGCTCAATTCTCCAAGCCAGACTAAAAATTAGAAGCCGACCAAGCCCCCCCCTGCGAGTACAATCTGGCCCACAAATTTATTTGATAATGAACAGTTTCCGCTCAGCAAGTATTCTGGCTACGGGCTTCAATAGTAGAGTCGTACTTCTAGAAGTATTGCATGGCTATCATATACATTTGCAAAAATACAGGAAACATTTCAGTAAATTATGCCGTGGAGACGATGATCTTCAGAAAGGACGAAACCGAGTGGTACTGGTCGAATTGCCGGTAACCATGATTGAACCAATGTATGAATTTATGTTTTTCCCTCTGTCTGTAGTCAATCCGGGTACTTGTCAAAGTTCCTATCCTCACAAGTGTGGAAAACCAGTTACTTTTTATTTTTCGGTGTTTCATTAAATCAGCCTCTTACACTGACTAACATTTGAAACACATAGTTATTTTTTAAAATATATTTTTAAGAAGGAAATGTTCAATTTATAACAAATTTTCAACACTCTTATGGTTGCGTAAGGTGTGAATTATGTCGTAGTTTACACGGGAATATATTTTTAATATTATAATCCTCATTTGTGTTTCATTAGTCGATTACCTCAGCTCGTGAGACCCCGGTCAATTTCAGCCGTTTAGAAATTATTGTTTGGGACTGCCTTGGTAGAAGCGAATTGCTTTATTATAAGTATCAGGTTTGCTGCCGATGTTTTTTTGAAATTTATTTTAACTTAAACTTGTTGTAAATCAATTACATTTGTTCATTAGTTGAAATCTGAATCTGAAAACTGTATTTATTTTCACAAACATTATTCATCTTATTAGACTAATCCAAATATGGCTGTAGCTCAAATATATTTTTCTTAGTAAACTGTACCCTAAAAAGTAAATAAAGTCTTCTGAATGCAAGTAACCACACGACGTTAGATAAACTGTAGAACACTGATTCGATGTTGGGTCTCTTGTTTTACTTTTAGAGATGCATGTAACAGACTTCACTCTCGGTTCATATAAACAAATGTGAAAGCAGGAGTGCCACAGCAACATCATTTTGGGGCAGTTTTAATGGCAATATTACGAGTAGCAGTGCGTGCTACTCTTTATCAACCCAAATCAGGAATGAAATAAAATAAAAAATGGCTACTGATATTGAGAACCCTTATAATTATAATTTTATTTAATATTTCACTCCTGATTTGGAGTTCATCTTAGATAGTTTGCGGTGTATTATTAATTACCTCGTTCTCATGCATATAGCCGAACAACATATTCTGTGTGGATAATGTGGGAAAAAGATACATGTAGTGAGTTGACAAAATGGCTTTGGCTGAAAGAGTTAGTAAATATTTCGGACATTATGCCGAACTCTTATTAAAGTTTTTTTTCCTCAAGCTGAGACACGAACGGTTTCAGGAAAACAAGTTTTGGGCTGATAAGAAAGGTGACCCTGATGTTTCGTTCTTTTTTTTTTTACTTGTTAAACAATCGGATGCTTAGCTTTGGTCCACGAGGTCTTTGCCGTCCGTGATATCTAGGGCATGTTTAATGGCAATATTTCGAGTAGCCGTCCTACTCTTTATCAAGCCAAATCAGGAGTGAAATGAAATTCTAACGGCTATCAATTATCGATATTGAGAGCCGTTATAATTTCATTTCATTCCTGATTTGGCTTGATAAAAAGTAGCGCGCCGCAATACTCGAAATATTGCCAATAAACCTGCCCATAAATGATGTTGTAGCAGTCCTGCATTTAGATCTTGTTTAAACTTCACCTTGTTTTACGCCATAATTGATAACAACAGTGAAGTTATTTATATTAAATCTAAAAATTAATTTGATCATCAAAGCTCTCATAATAGCTTATTTTATTGTTTGTTATTTTTTGTTGTTGAGCCCACCACCACTAGCCTGCGCCGCAGACAGTCTAAACCGTTGGTTACCCTTTGAAGACAAACAAACCGGCTGCAACGCAGGCTAACCACCACTTATATAAGTATGGGCAGTGGTCAACTCGAAAGCTATGCTCCTTTGACCACTGCACACTTTTTTTCCACATTTGACATATATTTATTTACAACATTTATAATCATTAGTCCTATTGTAAATTGTCATATGATACTTTCCTTTTCTTGTAATATAATTTCCAAAAGTGTGAATAAAGATTTGATTGATTTGATTGATTGATTGACAACAACAACAACACTCGTGGTTTGATGAATAAAGTCACTACTTAGGTTTTTTATTGTTTTATCTTTCATAAATATTATATAGTGAAAAATACTTGATTGATCAAATAAAGAGAAATTCGAATTTATCTTGAGCAATCTTCTTATGAATTCAGTTGATAAGACAAAAGTTACGTATAAGTATGTATTTCTGTCGAACAACAGCAGCATTGATTTTTTTTAAAAATAAGCAGCAATTTAGTAAGTTCAGGTATTTCAACTTCAAGTAATGACATTACTGACGTGATGATTGTTTAGTTGTTAACTAATTTATTGTTAATTATTATTGTTATTATTATTATTACTATTGTTATAATTATTATTACTATTCTTATTATTGTTTTTTTATTGTTGTTTTTGTTTTCCAATATACAGATTATTAACAAACTATAGTTTTTTTTGGAAAAGACTGAGTTCATACAAAGTTATCCCAACTGGTAGACACAAAACCGATCTCCTAACGATAACAATCACCATAATGAAGTGATTCGACACGTCTATAACAAATAAATAAAAACATGAACTACGAGATTCCTATATACATAAAGTTATAAAATGAAATACGTGCAAATAGTCTCCGCTCAAATTTGCCCAAATTTTGAATACAAATTTTAGTTTAAAAACCATAAGAACAATCCCAGTTCAGGTTCCAGTTAACCCTTTTAGTCCCAAACACGACTTTTGACGTATCGCTAAGTTCTCCTAAACTATCTGTATTGCATCCATATAAACAAGTTGGGAAATTCTTGCTTTTCATCTGATCTTAGATTGTTTGCAGTGTGCTATTAATTACTTAATTCTCATAGCCGAACAACATATTCTGTGTGGATAATGTAAGGAGAAGATACATGTTAATAAAATGGCGTGGGCTGAAAAGGTTAAAATAGAATAATAAATATTTCGGACGAGGAAGGTGCCTGCACTTGACACTATCTGACCCATGCGTAGACGCTAGTCAGTTCTTTTGACTTACAAAGGATGTTAGAATTGCTGGGATTACCATAAAGTGCTAATTGCCTCCCTTCCCCCGAGGGCTTATATAACTTTGGGCTTTCTGATCTGTACTCTGGAGAGGAAGTGGGGGGAGGGATGTTATTAAGGTGAAGATTTATTCACAAGTTGGATCCTGACCAGGTTCAAACAGTGACTTACAGTTATAGTCTGAAATCAAACTAACCTGTTGGTCAACTCGTGAATGTACAGTTTGTATTCATTGATCTC
>JAOBYE010705289.1:1345-11481 GCA_025403585.1 Parazoanthus swiftii
GTAGCGACAACACTGTAACTGATGAATAAGCCATCATTTCAGTCAACTTGCACCGCTTCATAACACGCTTCAATACGCAATAAAACAAATACAACTCGATGAAAATGGCGAGAAAGAGGGGCGCGCGCGAGATAGCGGGAGAGTGGGGAAAAATGCTATCCGGGGGAACCATATCTGGGGATCCGGCTTGTAAGCGGATATTTACAGTAACAAACTCGGCTGTATTTATTGGTGAATGCCCCCTACACCCCCCAAAAATAAGTATAACGGGACATTTCTTGCTTAAATTAACTGTATTATATAGTCATTCTGACTGCCAAAAACTGCCGAAAATATTTATAAAAAACAAGAAAGAAACCGATAACAACAACAGGCGTTACAATTAAACTGATAGTTTTGGAGGAATAAACCCGTTGTGTAGGTCAAACAGGAGACCAGCACGAATTTCAAACACCCAGCAAAGGATAAATTCCGTAGCACATTGCTGTCAGGAATAACAGCTTCCCAGTTGGTTAACGGAAAGACAATGTCATTTAACACAGGCGTAGAGTAACTCTGTCAATTCCAGCTCAATTTACAATACACAACGGTAATAGTGTTTGGTTTATATAAAATATCGTTATTTCCAACAGGGTTATAAAAATACAATGACGAAAAAACCTCTGGTTATGACACGTTAACAGTTAAAACTCTAATATCTGGGATGTTTCCCGGCTCTGGTGATCGACAGTAAGGTACCAATGATTTCCTGGCCTTCGTCGTCGTCACCAAGCCTTCTCTTCAACCATTTCAGCCCTCGCCTCTCAAGCTGATCATCTGGCCACAGCTGGTACGGGTTGTCGATCAGATGCTGCTTTAAATACACATGTACAGAGACATCCACGAACTCTTTGGTCTTGTACTTTGGGGTCTTGTACACTTTGGGGTTTGCACCCAGTTGGCCACGCCCTTTTGACCATCCACAATCCATGGTCAGTGCCAGCATTTCATCCAAATCTCTATCAAGTGTCCCAAGAAATGTGTCATCGGGAGCGTAAACTTTGATTTCGGAAAAATTATACGAGCTGTCTCCACGCTTTAAGCGCAAGTACATGTTTGGTGAGCTTTCGATCAGCTCAGTAACAGCGTGACCGCCATGTTGTTTTCGCACCATTGTACCAAATACAGTCCCAATAAAGTGCCATTCATCACCAAAATCTTCAACGTCACATTTCACTTCCGGTTTTCTTTCTTCCTCTACTTCCGCTTTAGTTGCAGGTACCAGAGACGAACTAGGTTTTGTATCGCACTTGGTTTGAAACTCTTGCGCCAATTGCGAACTTGACGAACCAGTGCGGTTTGTCTCCGATGATTCTTGCTTCAGTCGTGAACCAGCCTCTGACATTTGGCTTTGGGCTTCACCATCAGCGCCGTAACCTGGTTCCACTTTGATATCGCTCTTCACTGGTGTTTCAATACTACTTGCGCCCTGATCTATTAACTGTGGCTTCTGCTCCGGAATTGGAACACTCTGATTGCCATCTTTCAAAGCGGAAGTGTTTCTTTCTCCCTCTGAATGCACAACGTTTTGTTCTGCAGGGAGAACAACAATATTTCTCAAATCTAACTCATGTGTTTTGAGTGAATGTTACTGTCAACGACAATGAGGAAAGTCATATGACAGCCATAAAAATCACGTTTTAGTTAGGCATCACGATGTACTAGCGGATTCGCAAATATTTCCCCGTCCTTTTCCCCTTGAAATAAAGAATGGTAATTAAAGGCATAAGAGATAATTTCAATAGATTAAAAAATAGCTGCTTTCTTAAGATTTGGATGATTATATTCAGTTAACTTCTCTGGGGTATATTTCTTGAGCGTCTATATTTCCCTATCCTTAGATAAGCACACATTTCATTAGATTTTTCTAATTGTGTTTAATAAAGACTACCTTTGTTTTTTTGTCCAAACTATACTCTCCTTATCATCGGGTGCAACATGTTAACCCTGTAAGTGTTACTACCCTTGAATCCATAACTTATATTGCGTTTTTGTTGTTGTTTCTATTTATTTTGTAAATTGTGGAAGCAATGGACCGTTGAAAATTTGAAATCCTTCGAAATAAAATTGGAACGGTACCACAACTACATGCGCGTTTAGCTTTATTTTTTGTGAACTTTTCTGAAAACATTCAGAGCCTTCAAAGGGGTAACAAACGCGTCCAACAATGACAGTACAAGTTCTGAAGAAAAAATAAAAACCGTATTTTAAAGGAAAACATAAAAGCGTTAGTACTCACCATGTTCCGAGAAAGTCAGGTGGACTCGTGTATAGGTTGAATCAGGAGCACGCTAAAAAGATGCGTTGCTTTTGCGCTGAAGCTCTGAATTTCAGAAAAGTTTGAGCAGAACTGACCGATCCAGGAATTGTAACCGCTATGCATTTGCTGTTACTCACACAAGATTAATTGTCCTGCGGTGCCATTTGAATATTAGTAAGGTCCTCAATAGGCATTTGCATTAATTGACTTCAGTAAACGTTGCGCAGTTGGTCACATTGTATAAAAAAATGGACATCGGTCATCTAAGACCGGGAAAAAAAAGATTTAAACCAAGCGTAGCTAGGAAAACTGCTTATATCGATGGGAACCTAAAAGCCAGCTCTAAGGGGTCGCTAGTAATTATACACATCTGAGAGGTGTACAAAGCGGGTGGAGGTGCAGGCACATTCATACATCAGTTCGCGAATTTAGAAGTGAACGAAAAATAAAGATCCATTTTTTTTTGTTTTAAATCAGCGTTTCAAAGTACATTTTCGGTAAGCTAAAATAGTACGGTTTGTACAATTGTAAAAATGATGATACCAAAAGACCCTTTAACAAAATACTTATTTTTGGTACTGTCTCAGCTCAGCGTATGTACGTCATTCTGCCAATCTTAAATTTAGCGACTTGTACAAATGAAAAACCTACCCGAGCCAACGATGCTGAAGAGCGACTTTAACTTGGTGTACAGTTGGGCGGCCCGTTCCTTTACTTTGGCGTTCTGTTTGTAATTCCTCACCTGGTATGGAAACATATCAATACCTTAGTGCTTGCACTGGCTATGAAACTGCAGCCTATGGCGTATAATACATGTATAAATGATACATATACAACTGTACGTAAAGGAGGTAAGCCTGAGTTTCAGATTCTCTTCGCTCGCTGCCAGCGCAGCGTCGCTTGTGCGACGCCTGCCGACAAAGAATGGGTCTGACACACGGGCTATGAAGAGGTTCCATATATTAAAATCTTATCGTCAACTCTTTTTTTTTCCTTACAAAAACGCCTGTTATTTTTTTCCTGGCCGACGATGAACTTTCTAGGTAACAAGTAGTGTTTTTCAAGGGTTCAGTCACAAACGTCAAATGACGTGTCTCGAAGCGAATCATCGCATTGACGTTAAAATTTCAAAGAATAATTCTGATTTGATGTGCCAGTATTTCTAAAATTGAAGAGCAGCTCTTAACAGATCAACTGGTGTTTACTTTAAATGTTTGTTAACACTGAATTTTTACCATGCAATAATAAAGTTATTGAATTGAACTGACTTCAGCTGAGCTCTCTCTATGGGGGTGCGGTTGGAGGGAAAACCCTAATTTGTTTATCCATATAACACAAATGTCACTAGATTGCTACAACAACAACACACCATACCCGCTTAACAGTCTGTATAAAGTCTGGGTTTCTCTTCACCATCTGCGGTGTGATCGGAAGCTCCTCCAACTGGTTAATAATCCGAAGGCACTTGGGTACGTCCTGGAATGTAATGGAGAACGTCAGAACAATCAAGTTCCGCTACTTCTTATTATGTGTTACTAACCTGTTCAAATGTACCTGTGGAAACAAAATGCTAGGTAAGAATAATGAATCGCAGCTTCACATCAGTCAACACATGAAACAGTTTAAAACGAACGTTTTCAACAGGTTTCTTTGTTTCCAGAAAAATATGATGGCACCAGCTCCTTTTGATATTTATTTTTTTAACAAATGCTTAAATATGCTCCCTGATGAGCAAGCAATCTTGATGCAATTAGAAAAGGGATTCGCTGAACATTTTTTCACGTACAATGCTAAAAACAGGGTGTATTTCAGGAGCAGGCAAGTTGCCTTGGAAACAAATATCCCGTTAGAGGGGAAGAAATGATAATTTGAAATCCTACTGCCACGCAGTTATTAACAAACACTCTTGTATAATTAACCTTTCGAACACTATAAGAGAGTAGGCTTTTCGTAAAGTTCAGTTGCAATGAAAAATAAAAGAACTGGTACGAACCACGTTAAGTTGGTATAATCAAAGGTATTTAAACCTGTGAACAGCTGTGACGTGTCATACTGTAAAATTCAGCAACTGCTTGCCAAGTAAGACAGTGATAAGTTAATTAAAACACAGTGTACAATTTACTGGTCACTCCAGCAGAAAGGAAATAACAACGTCACATGCGAAGTTGACAACACTGCACCAGTTATAAAAGATACACTTACCGGCGACTCTACCGTTAAAGACATGACCAGGTCACAATGCAGTCTTTCGATCAATTCCTCCACCGTTGGCTCTTTTTTAAAAAAGAAAAAACTACTTGTAATTTGATTTACTTGGCATAGTTCGCACTTACCCGATTATTCTGCCACCTACCGGTGCACTAATACGTACAAATATGCTCACATAGTAAGCATATCCTGCGTGTAAAATGTCCTACAGTGAAATTTGGTATCCTATGGTCTGCAGGAAGGTTAGTTACTGTATGACTTAAATTTTCTCTTTCAGCAGCATGGTTTCAGGGTGGCATATGCACTGGACCATGAGCCCCGTTCGTGCCTCTTCCCATCGGTTATCTTTATTTTTTTCCTTATCGGACTTTATTTATTTACTCTTGTATGTTACATATTTATGTTGTATTTTGTAAGATTTTCGAATAAGGCCGAGAAAAAAAATTTACACTGATTAACCTATACTGATAATCTGAACTTACACAAAAATACCAAACAGCAACGGTTTTGCATACAACTTCTCTTAATGGAAATTGATCCGAGAGTTCTAAACTAACAAGTTTGTTTCTGCAAAATTAGTATAAACAAATACCATAAATTGGCAGTTGTACAGATACTTTATCTGTATGTGAAAAAAAAATTCGATTAACGCAATAAAATATTTCATAGCCTGCGTTGCAGCCGGTTTGTTTGTCTTCAAAGGGTGGTTAAACCAACGGTTTAGACCGTCTGCGGCGCAGGCTAATATTTCACTGATTTTCTAGTTTTCACCAAATAACTTTCTCTTATTCTCTCGTTGTTTCACCATCGCCAAACTGATCACTTGGACATGTGCTGGCTGCTGTTAATATTTCCTTACCCTTTTTTCTTTCTCGTTCCTTCGCTTCTCGTTCCTTCTCAGCCTTTTCCTTCGCCTTCTGTCGCTCTCTCTCCTGCCGTTCTTTTCTCTCCCTTTCCTTTTGTTCCTTTCTTTCCCTTTCTCTCTGTTCCTTTCTTTCCCTTTCCCGTTGCTTTTCTTTCTCGGCTGCAAGTTTTTCTGCCTTTTTCTGTTCTAGTTTTGCTACTCTTTTCTTCTCCTTCATTTCTTTCCTGCAAAGGAAAAAAACGTGTCGCAAGTAAGACTGCTAAACCTAAAAGCAGATTATAAACTTTCGATAACATTTATATGAACTGGGAGGGAAAACGAAAAAGATCTGGTTGCCAATTTATAGGTTGTCTTTCCACCTCCCATACAAGACAAAAACTGAACAAAAAGGAACAGTTGAGCACATTCTTCGCCTACAGGGATCCTAATTATACGGTTGACTTAGATACCCTAGTAAATTCTAAATGGTTATTTGATTCTTGTCCATGTCTACTGAGCGTACGTTTATCGAGTTATGGATGCAAGCGGAAGTTGGGAGAGCACTTGTAAGAGAAACCGTGAGTGGTACGAGACGAAACCGAGTGGTTATTTAGCTAATGGAGTACTCTCCAACTTCTCAAGTACATGCATCAGCAACAAAACGCATAGCTTAGGCACGGGCATTGCCACCGCGTTTAGTAAGAAAAAAAGCGTTCTTTGCGAACCGCCGTTCACCCATTGGGTTGGTTTCGCACGTCATTTTATGATCGCTACCTTCAATTAATTCGTTTCCATTTGGAAACATTTTTGAAATCGCTTTCTTGTTCCCAGCTATATGTCCAGTTTACTTGCGTATACATTTTGCGATATAGACGTACGGGGTGCGTCTATACAGCCACGAAAATTTGCCATCTACGTTCAAAATTATAGTTGCAGTACATAGGTTATGATAAAACACGATATCCACCATTTTTGCAAATTAATGAAAATATTATTACAGAAAACAAAACGACTGATAATATGTCGGTTTCTTGAACAACTGCACAGAAAAAGAATATGCCCCTCTTGCTAAGAAACATCGGTATTGCCATAATATTGATGACCCTTAAGATAACTTTCTGTTTTTTTTACTAATGTCAAATGGAAAAGATATTGCTGCCACGGTTACTCAAGTACAGTAATCATCACTTACTTTTTCTTTTCAAGTTTTTCCAATTTCTTCTTCTCAGCATCTTCATCGCTTTTCTTTTTCTCCTTCCCCTTATGCGTATCTTTGGCTTTCGACGGTTCCGGTCTCGTTTTTTCCTTCTCTTTGCTATCACTTTTGTCTTTTTCTTTATAACTCGCTCCACTCTCGTCTTTTTCCTTAGTTTTATCTTGCAACTTGTCCTTTACTTTGGTTTTCTCTTTTTCCGATTCTTTTGAAACATCCTTTTTACTCTCCTTTTTCGTCTTTGTTTCTTTCTCTTTGACATCTTCTTTGTCATCCTTTGATGGTTCCTGGGTAGAAAAGTAAAGCAATTAATTTGGATATGGCATACACTAAACCGATGTTAATCGCGGTGTTGAGCAGCTGACCACATATCTACTGTAAATGCTATTACAATTATTAACAAAGTCTTTGTACTTACGGTTAATACAACTGGAATGATTACACCAAGACCAACTAAAGCAATAGCAAGATCAATTAAAGCTGAAGTAATAAGAGTTACTAATCAACACTGAAAATGATGATCGGAAAATATTTAACGATGATGACTGCGACATGAAGACGGTAGTGATATTAATGATTATAAGATCCTGATTCTGATGATTATAATTCCAATTATGTGATGTTGATGACGATGATGACGATAATAATGATGATGGTGATAACGATGATGATAGTGATAGTGATCGTGATGATAATGATGAGGAGGAGGGGGGGCAGGAGAAAGTAAAGATAAAAATAACATTTGAAGCGTTTAACTCCCGTATTCAATAAATAGGCGGGCAAAGCTTTGAGGTCACAAAAAGGTGTTAGAATTATTTTATGAGTAGTAAATATTCTACTCTCACCTTGGGTTGTCATTAAGTTTAAAAGTTAGAGGTACAAAACAGAAAGAAGGCATGATGAAAAATGTTATTCGTTTTATCCTCCAACTTATAAAATTAGAAAGTCCAAGCTTTCAGGCTCCATCCAGAGCCCTTTGTCAAGGAGTAGTGGAGCTCGCTGCTCGGCCTCGATATGAAGTTGAGTGGCCGAGCAGCACTTGGTAGACTGGGGTGAGCTGATATCCCCGGTCACGATTCATCCCCGGGCTCCGTTGATGTATCAGAATCGCTTCCCTCAACGCTACATCAACGGAGCCCGGGGATGAATCGTGACTGGGGATATTAGTTGGAGGATAAAACGAATAATATTTTTCATCATTCTATGTCCCAACTAAAGAATCTCCACTTTATTACAGAAAGAAGGCAGCTTTTAAAACCAACAATTTATATTTTCTACAATATTTTTTGCCGGATTTACAATACAGTAACATTAGGGACTTTAAGCAAATAGAACGCGAACGTAAAGGAAACGGGTGCTGAATTTTAAACTTGCCAAAACAGAGCGTTTTTACTCAATCCCCAGGGAATCAAATGACAAAGGGCATGGCGGCCATGTTGGTGTCCCCAACAAAAGAAACTTATTACAACTCCATTGTAAAGGGGCACCAACATGGCGGCCGTGACGTCACGTGAAAACGCTCTATAACTTGTGCGTTTCATTTTAATTCTTGCGCACGAAAATGAAACGATTGCGGGTTCAAACTTTGTTGTTCACGTTCTCTAGAAAACCACAAAATTGAGCTTTTCACATTCTGTATTCTGAAGACGACGACTGAAAGGAGTCCAGCTTGTTGCAATCCCACGTGAGGTCATTGTAATCGGTAATTAAGTCTAATGTTTCGCAACGTTCGTTGACGTTTCCGTCCTTGTTGCTTAAATTCTCCATTGTCTTAATTGACAACCGTGCTTACCTCTTTCACGTTAGCCTCTTCTTCCTCGCTACTGGAGCTCAAATCACTGCTGCTACTACCACTCATAGCTTTTGATGTTTTTCTCTTTGCTTGAGGTTTGCTGGTTGCTTTGGGCTTTTGTTTGGTGTCAGATTTTCTGGGTCGCCCTCTCCCACGAACCGGTGCATATTCCTTGGGAGAAAGTGATAGAATTGAATCTGAAGAGTTGGAAGTATGGCTGGATAGCATACCCTCATGTAGGTACTAGTTACTGTTAACAAAAATGTAGCACAACTGTCCAAAACATCTCGTAAGTTACATGTAACACGGACTTTGAATTGTTATAAGAAGGGAACCCACCAGCACCCGTAATTTTCAAGACCATTATGGACACAGATCAGAGTTGTTCAATACACGTTCTCGAGGAAGAGTTTATCTAGACAACGAGTGTAAATAGCTCGGACAGCAGAGCATTTTAAACTATTTTTAAGGAGGATCAGCCTTATTTGGGAGGTACCGCAAAAGTAAGTGATACAGCGGAACCCCGTTAACATGGTAACCAACGGGCCGTAGAAATTTGGCCGTACTAACGGTTTTTTCTCATAAGAAAATGTACGGGCATTTCACCGCGCCAAAAACAAGTGGCCGTAATAACGAGGTGGTCGCAAGCAGGACCGCAGCCAGGATTTTTGTTGGGGGGGGGGGTGCAAACTTTGTAAACTTGGACTCTTAAATGCCAAATTTACGGGACAAACATACTTTAGCCGTTTTTTTTGTCGTTACGATTTACAGTAGTTCCAACTGTTACGAAAAACCTATTCGGGCTTCTTCATTGTCTTATTAAACCTCCAAATGCGGACCTTTTTGTTCGGACCGTGGGGGGGGGGGGCGTACGCACCCGACGCAACCCCCCCCCTGCCTAAGGGCCTGGTCGCAAGGCGGGGTTCCTCTGTAAATTCTTCACGAAGTGTACAGGTGTACATGTTACCCTGACTAATAAAACAAAGCCATATTGTAATGAATTGTAACAAAGGCAAGTGGTTTATCAGTCTACAGGTACATGTATCAGCCCTCTTGACACGTACACTGTAACAAAGTATTGTGAGACGAGTTTAAGACTTTACCAAGTCCAACCACTGTGATACGTCAGTTAGTAAGACCATCAATTTACTCAACTTACCCAGCTGAGTTGGCTGAACGAGTACGAGGATATACAGTATCGTATTTACAATTGTACTCAATTAAATGCTGCGGGCAGTGTTAATTCGGAGGCAGCGTTTATTTAAGAACCATTTTATTTCTAACAAACGATTGCAAGTGAACATCAGCAGTTACATGCTAATAATAACATGCTTTTTTAAAAAAAAAACTGCAATGTCATATATTGTATCTTGGCTCAGTGTACCTGTACAAGTAAGGACACCAAAGTATAACCACTTTGCAGTGAAAAACATTGTTTTAAAGGAAAACTTCTTTCTAAGACTGGTTTCGAACTAGACTGTAGTGTGCTTGCTTTTTGATTATACCCAGGATGGGGTGTTTCTTCAGGACAGTGTTTATTAGTATGTAAATTGCTCTTAGATATGGTGTTTATTTGGGGTCCACATGTGGTTGAGCAAAAATGGTATACATGTATATCTAAATGACTTCTATTTGGGATATATTTAGCATCTAATGGCTGGCACCACACAAAGGGGAGCCCAACTCTAGAAATATTTATGAAAGTTACTGAAAAGTGAAACTGAATCTTGGATTTATAAGCTAGAGGAGATAGACACACTGACCTCTCCCCCACCCCCCC
>JAOBYE010705400.1:0-11481 GCA_025403585.1 Parazoanthus swiftii
AGTAGTAGTAGTAGTAGTAGTAGTAGTAGTAGTAGTAGTAGTAGTAGTAGTAGTAGTAGTAGTAGTAGTAGTATAGTGGTAATAGTAGTAGTATTCTCTCTATTGACAACACATAAACAGTCCAAAGAGCTACGAACACTTGGAGTTTTCTTTTTCTGGAAACCTTAGATAGCTGCTTGCTCAAGCGATCAGCAAGAGGTTAAGATACAACTACTGTCACCAGACAGTGGCACAGTGCTGACTGATATGTCAGATTAAAAAAAATCCCGAACAACTTAACTCTTGACATTCGTGACAAATACCGTCTGCAAATTTTCGAAAACGGAGACTTTTTTTCCAAATACGACTACCGTTCACATGTAGCCGGCGTTTTCGGGCACCGAAAACGGAGGTTTTCAAATACGCTCTCCAGGGTGGAGAATTTTGAAGATGGAGATTTATCGTATTCGTAGGGACGGGTGAAAACGGAAGTTTTCAAATACTATGACGTCATGCCAGGTTCCAGGTTCGCTCTTCCGCACATTTGCTCCCTGATCCAATATGGCGGAAGGCGCATTCCTGCTTATGACTTCAGCATTCGGCCTAATGTCTTATATTTAAGCGTTCATACAAGTAAACTTAGCCCTACCTATTAAACCTTCAATGGGATTACTCCAGAAGGAGGCGAGATATTTTGAGGCTTTTATCAGTACAGAACTCCGGAGGAACGCACTTGAAACGTCTTGGACGAAGCCCGCCAAAAACTCGCAGATGCTTGGTGGGAGAATTTTGTAACGGGTATAGTTTGCCATGACAAAGATTTAATAAAAAGTTAAAGTCCAGCGACTGAACAACACGATGTGAAAGTAAACAAAGATGGCGCGGAAACTTGACTTTTGCGGACTTAGTTGTTTAGTAATGCGCATGCTCAGTGAGCAGTGAAGTCGAACGTACGTTTTGAACCGTATTCGCGTATACGTGTGGATGGTCAAACACACTACGTGTTGACGTAGATTTTTTTGAATACGGAGAAAACACTTGAGAAAAAATGAAGCAGAACAAAATAAAGTTAAGTTTGTTGTAAATAACTTTTGACCCTTTTCCATGTCTTGTGCGAACACATTTTTTCCCCATGTTTCGAACAAACTTAGTAAAAGTACTAAGGCTTAGAGTTCAAATTTGAGAACAAGAACAACAATCCCGGGTTCAAGCTTCTTTTCAGGTGAATAAAAACGCAATTTTACAAAAAGAACAGTTGTTTCATGTAAAAAAAGGAACACCGAGAAACATTTTTTAGGCTAAGTTGGCCAAAGTATTAAGAACACTGAGACTCGGCTAAAGTGAATTCGTTCTTACACAATAAAAACGTGTATCATTGATTGAGTCACGCAGTCAGTTATGAGCATATCAAATACAAAACTTTCTCCTTTGCACCTTTTCTAAAAATCTTCTAAACCTTCGTATAAAGTTCGTTTATGACGTATACACTCATGCTGTGAACGTTGCGAGGGTACATAAAAATACTTACCAAAATTTTCATCCTTTAGTTGTACGCTCCTTCTTCAATTTCAGTTCGAGAGAAAACGAGTACTAAATAGGACTCTTTACGATTGGACTTACGATGTGTTCCAAGTTAAGACTAACTGCCCAGTATTTATAAAGATTCATGAGCTACGTTTACGTCTGTTGCTTGGAAGCACACAGTACCAGGGAATGAGCAAAGTCAGTTATGAAGAAATGACTAAAGAAAGTCAAGTGTTGTCTTGTGTTTGGCAATTAAGTTATAATTATGTGACCCTGAATAAAACCGTTGCAAAGATTCAGTGTTACCAACTGCGAGGCGAATGTAGAGAACAACAGAAAGACAAAGCCGGCTTGACAAATATTGACCAACACTCAGTACCGGAAGTTAACCAATACAGGTAGAAAATGCCGCGGTTTGGGGGGCAACTTGGTTGCGTAACACAAACCCGCAATCCGTGCTCACGTCTTCCGTTACGCGCGCGATTACGTCATTTCGTCTGGCCAATTAAGCATGGGTTCGCGTTTTGATTATACTATTTTACTTGAAAATTGTGCAGTCTCACTCCCGGTTGCTTTTTTAAAAAAATAGATCAAGAATGATTCTCGGATTGATACGAAACTTTTACTTTGTTATCGATGGCTTTTAAACATCTCTCATTGGATTACCGATAGGTGAAAAATCACAAAAGATACTTCTGCTCCGAATTGTATGTTCAACTTACCATCTTCATTCTTTTCCTGAGACGCTGCTCTCAGAAAACTCTCCTTTTTTAAAAAAAAATGTTTGTGTATTACAACGCAGTTCATGACGTCAGAATTTTGAAAAACGTCAGAGGTGTTTTCCATCAGTGATGTTCAAATGGCGGAGCTCCTCACTCAGATTTTTGCGTACCCACTTAGCAGGACAGTACTCCTTATTTCGCAAAACTAACTATCACCTGAAAACTTACCTTAATACATGAGTGTATAGTAATGAGTTTAGGGAAATAAACTATTGTTGTTGTTGTTGTTGTTGTTGTTGTTGCTCCTACTGTACTCTTTCTGTGTCTTTTTACCCACATCAATGGGTGTTCAGTTCTCGGGTTTCAAGATCCCAAAGTTCAAGTTTGTTCACGATAAAACATTGACACACAATAATCAACCAGGGTAAGTACGTGTTCCTGATCCACAACAAGAACTTTCCTGGTTACTCATTTCTACCATCTTCATACCATGTAAAGTGAAATATGACTCGAATCTCCTTTTTAAAAACCTCTGTTTCCGCACATTTTATTTTTATTTAGTGTACCAAAAATAAAAAAGGTACAGGATTGCCTGGTTAACCTTTATGGTTGTAAATCCTGCACCTTCCACTGTATAGATCACATGCAGCTAATACTGTACAACTTATAACTTTATGTGGAAAATAAAACCGTGGAAACCGTTGAAATCGTTCGTTACATGTACGTCTGACTTACAAATAATAACACTTAATCAATCATTGATTTATTATTTGATTTATTGATTTATTAATTTACTGGTTTACTTTATTTGTGGATTTATTCATTTATTGATTTTATTGATTTATCCGTTTATTCATTGATTAGCATATTTGTTTAGTGGTGTATTGGTTTATTCGGCTTTATTCCTCTTTTGCTCGTAGTGGTTATTGGTTTACCATTTTATTAGCTTTAGTGGGTTTTTTTAGAACAACCAGTAGTTGGGATCAAACTCGGCGTAATAACATGAATGTGCATAAAATACAAATTGTAAAGTTATTAAAGATAACTTAAACAACATAAAGTAACGTAAAAAACAAGTGGAACAATTTAGTCAATTGCACTTTGGCCGAGCTAGACCCTTCACTTCCCCAACAGTTTTAGATCATGTCTTACTCACTGTAAAGTACTGGTAAGTACTGACTCTTCCATGTCGGTTTTAGGTTTATGGACACTTTTTCTTTAACCCTAGAAGTTAGATTTATGATATAGTAAGCTAATGAGGTAAAAAAAAGAAAATAAAGTACAACTGGAAACCGCCTACATACGTGTCGTGTTTTTCTCCTATATAATAAACGAGAAATGTTGCCTACTGATGTTTCATAATATATTTATTTAATAGTTAACTGCTCCAAAAATAATGCTCTTGATAGGTTTTATAAAAAAATTTTTAAACTGGTACATACAAGTTTTATCAAAATGTCGATAGTGTTCAAGAAAATCACGCAGTGGCCCAACTATATCCAATGCAGATTTACACGGTACAAATTTTGCCTACAACTACTTGCATGAAACCAGCTTACGCCACCCTTAAAACACGAATTGCGTCGTGTGAATCAATTTTACAACTTGTCTATAACTATTGCGTCCAGCTCGAAAAAGTTGTAGTGTTTAGAATCATGTTTTAAAACTGTGCCGACAATCTTGAGAAAATCAAATATTATATTTGTGTCCGCCATTTTGTTTCTTACTCTTCCCAGAAACCTATGTATTGAGGTAACAGTTGCGCGCGTGTACACAGACCGTGTTACGCGAGTCAACTTGCAACGACGATTTTACACGCAACAATGTTGCGTGTTGTGTTGCAAGTTTAATGAAACCAATTCAAAAACTCGCAACATGTTTCCGGGCTCCGTGTTACGCAGAAAATCATCCCCGGTGACATGTTAAGGCCGCGTGACACGAGTCAACTTGCAACGACGATTTTTCGCGCAACAATGTTGCGTTGAAAGTCGTTCCCGTGTAACATGTCACCATGTAACATTGGACGATTGGTTTTAAAAACTTGCAACACAACATGCAACAATGTTGCGCGGAAAATCGTCGTTGCAAGTTGACTCGTGTAACATGGCCTTATTACCGCTGAAACATAGCCTAGGTCCATCGCATGCAAGAACTATAGGCAAAAGTTTTATCGTGTAAATCAGTTGCTTTCCACTGACCGGTGAGTTTTCAAATGGATCACAACAAATTTCGGAACTGCATGGATTAGAATCGCTCGGTTCCCTCCTTTCACTTTTTTTATTGTAAGAACGGGAGGAGGGCTGGGGGCTAAGCTATAAAGGCTAAATGGTTTTATCATTTTTCAGTTTTTAAACGTGTTCGTGATATTTTGGAATTATACCTTTACAAAGAAATTACTAACATCTAACTCAGTGCATTGCATGCTGTCTCCTGATAACCCAAATCACGCTGTTCTCGCACGATATTTAATATATAGCGGTTCCCCGCAAAATGTGTATAGAAATATACTTTCCTTTATTTTCTTAAACTCAGCTTGGGTATGTTCTCATGATCTTGAGTTTTGGCATTTGGGAGCTTCCACTTTCTTATAAAAAAGATTCCAATATAAATTAAGGTACGGCCAGTGACCATGGCAGTGTGAGAATTTGGTTGAGTCTTTACCCGGGAGAGCTACCTGCAAGCTTAACTTAGCCGGTGCCGGGCCAAACCAGCCATATATATATAAAGAACACCCTGAAAATTTTTTACAAACGTGACATTTCTTTACGGTTCAGAACGAAGAGCTGTGAATCTCGTGTTAAGAGTTACTATGGGATGCATCAGCAAAAACAGTTGTGAAGACGAGAACTACAATCAACTCTGAAACGATGAATTTTAGTTGTACTAGTCCTTGGGTTGCGGGGTGGCTCTGACAAACCAACGGAGCAGTTGCTTTCATTGTACACGATGTAACGCCTGCTTGATTTCGTCATGAACGCTTCATACTGGTTAAGTAGGGTGATACGGCTGAACAGGAACTCGTCTGGTAGAGTTGTAACTTGAGGTATTAACTGAAAATACAGCATCAAAGTACAAACATTAGCACCGCCCTCTTTCTATTAAGCCTTTCTCTCTAAAACGCCCACTCCCCACCCTCTCTTAGGCATCAAAGTTTGTAATAACCCCCAGTTTCAATGCATTTAACCCGCTTGACGCGTTTCAGATAAGATTGGGGTTCTTCAACGGGAACTGCCCGTCAAACAGCTAAACACATTCTTCACTTCATTTACGGAAATAGTGTAAATTATATGAAAAACTAGAATATTCCAGACCCAGGAATTTTGCTTTCAGGCCGTTACAGTCTCGTTACTTCCATAACGTTCGCTATTAGATATTTATAATTTGATCCTATTAGACCTTTCTGTATCCTACTGCCCGTGATTCAGGATGTTAGAAACACAAGAATTCAAAAGGTTATGTTAGTTCTAGGGATGTATAGTAGTATATCAGAATGTCTTCATGAGAACAAATACAACACCGGGTGTTACTTATATTGTCTAAATTTAGACTCCCACCTTCCGCCGGTCTATCGTCTAAATACAATCAATCAGAACTATCTCAGTAGGGCGTCAAGGAATGAGTGTATTGAGAATTTCTAAATTCGCACGACTCTAGGTTCAAGTTGGCGGACAACTAAAAACTGAAAGCGAGCACATCGAGTCTCGAACTTCGAACACCGAAGCCACCATACGCTGCCACTGCACTAGTTACCCAACTTGCTACCAACAATCAAAATATATTGTACTCTATCCTTTTATTACGAAACAGAAGTATCCCTTAAGTTTAGGCCGAGTGAGTATAATTGCCCATTTGGAAGATGGCGAATGTAAAACGATTGATCCCCGCGACGCGTTGCAGTTGTATTTTAATTCCATTCCGTGACACGTCACAGGGGTCCTCGTGTTGCAATGCTCTCTTCCTTACGCTTAAACGATTCGAGTTAACGACAAACTATAAGTTTGAATCGAAAATTCAGTTGGTTTGGGGAATAGCGGCGAGTTTCACAAACAGATACAAGATTTATTTGCAGGGTTCTTCAAAAAGACCCACCTGACATACAGATAATAAGACATGCAACCATGTTATTCACTTCATTTACGGTAAACTTGTTTACCCATCGTTACAAACTCGTTACCAGTGAAGAGTAGTTTCAAATAGTCAGTTTAATTCATTCAAACTCTTTTTAGCCTAGAAACGCTTGGACAACACATATAAACTTGTTTGTCCCGAATGCTGCTCTCCCCGTGATGTCGCCCTCCGACTAAGACGTTGCCGTCTAAATACGTAAGTTTAGTTTGTGTTTTGAATATTGAGAAAAATGCGAAAGTTCATTAACCTGCTGGCCGGCTCTCCTGTTGGTATTTTTCGATAATATTTGTTTGAATCCTGAAAACAAACACTTTCGGAAAAAACCAACAGGAGAGCTGGATGGCAGGCAAACAGTTCATAGTTTTTAAATCTAATACTTTTATTTCATTGGTTTTGTTTTGTTTTTTTGTCATTATGCACATGCTGTTTATCCGACACTGAACATTGTATGCCACTTCATCGTTTTAATGAATTAATACATTCGAAGCATATTCAGTTTCTTAGTGTCCTCTCGAATAAAAAAAGAGAAAATAGAACAGTTATCCCAAATTATGCATTAAGTTGAGATTATACCTTACAACGTGTTTCATATACTTCGAAAGAAGCAAACTGCTATAGTGAAATATCAAAATTTTTAGTCCACCCTGGTCATTCTTATTCTAGAACGCACCCTAAGTTAAAGTAAAAACAAAGCTCAGCGAATTATCATAATCGCTTTAACCTCAAAGTTGCACCAGATCGTGTATTTTTATTACACGTTTTTTTATAATAACCAGATAAATTTTTAGCCGAGGCAAACTTATCCGAATTGTTCTTAAACTAATTCATATTTATACATAAAATATCTGTTTCACATACTTTTTTTATGAGAACAAACTTTATATAAAGAACAACCGAGCTGAGATTGTCCGAAAAATTAAAAGCAAACTAAGAACAAGTTCAGGCTGCAGTTTGTAATTTTAGTGTTTTGTTGAAAAAAAAATAAAGTTCATGATTACGTTTTAAGGAAACTTCTTGTTAATCATAACGCTCGCTTGACACTATGTGCATCAAGTGTATACTTCGTCTAAAACGGCTCATTTTGGCAACAAAGTTACTAATGCAACAAAGTTACTAATGCTGTATGAAATAAAATCAATTTAAGAACAATTTGAGGCTGCCGTCGCCAAAAAATAAAAAAACCTTTAGGCTACAGCTAAAACTTCTGGTTAATTCTTGTAAAAACAAGCTGAAAATTGGGTTTTTATGAATGTAAAACAGAAGCTAAGCTTGAGACTGTTTTATCTAGTTCTTTATTGAAGGTAAATTTGAGGCTCAATATTCTTACATAAAGTTTGATCATATATTGAAGAAGAAACGTGTGGATAACTAAAGACATTAACCCGGTAGGTGTGAAGCGGTTTTGTTTTTTGGAAATTAACTCGTACATCAAATTAAAAACCTATATAAATCATTGCTTATTTTATTTTTTCTATGTAGTTAAGTTTTTCAGTACTATCTTCTTTCTTAGGTAAAACTGTGTATAGAGAAATTGGAATTCTTTAATAAAGCCGTTGTTGTTTTCAGGTCAATATAACAATAGCAAGACTTATGATAATTACCTTAAATCCAAGATTGCCGTTTATTTCAGCGAGGGCGTATTGTTGATTATGAGACCAGCGGATACTGACAAACCTTCTGAAGCCCTTAAGGTGTTCATAAAGATAAAAACCTAAAGAACAAAGGCAAAATAACTGAAATCGCTATATATTTTGTTCAAACTGCTTTAATGTACAACAATGCATCTGATGCATTAAAATGCGGTCAAGGTTTCTATCACAGTAGTATAACTGTCACAGTCACAGTCCGAATACAGTTCGATCACGGTCACAGTTCAAGTTCAAGTTCAAAACCCAGTTTATTAAAAGTCTTAGACTGTCGTGTTTAGCACTAGTCTGCAAACAATATTCACTGACCCAGGCAGACTAGTGGCTATTACAATATATAAAACCTGTAATTATAGAAGAGAAAAAAAGAACAAACTTTATCTACACATACGGATGACATACATATATATGTAAGTTTAAATACTATTCACATTAGAATGGAAAAAAGAAATACTCAAAAGGGGAGAGAACAGTTTCCATTTTATCCCAATAAAAACTACTTTGTCTTGGATAGAGCTTGAATCCAACATAAGCCCATTCATTTAGGTATTTCTTAAAAACTCTTAAACTCCGTTTACAAGGAAATAACAGACAATACAAGGAGATATTACAAGGAATTTACAGACACAAACACAATCTTAATTACAAATGCATATTTAGACATAGGCACAGACAAAAGTAGAAATATGAGTAAGTGCACAAACTTACAATCGTAAGTAGAATGATGAGCATATGCATATTTAAGTGAGCGTATTCGAATACAAGGACATGCATGAAAATATATCTGTTGCATTGTCTTTTCATTTTCTTTCTACGGATATAAGCAACTTCACTGAACAAACTTACTCGTCTTTTTGGAGTAATCCTTCTTTCCACCAGTGTCTGGAAGTCTTGGGATAGCGTTAATTTTTATAGACGCCCGCAAAAGGGTACCGCTACAGTTTCGGCTTTTGCGATAATCATGAGAAACCGATATTGACACTTTTGGACAGTGGGAATAAGATGCCTCCAGAAAGGTTGTGGAGAAAACAAGGATAGACGCCACAACAATCTGAGGAGGAAAGAAATTGTATATGTTCTCTATTAAGCAGATAATTGTGTGGTGAATCGGTTTCAATTTCCTTGCAGAAGTAGTATTTAGATGATTATATATATACTGTCAAAGAATGTGATGTTAAGGTTCACTTCTTTTTCAGAAACGTAGTTTAGAAATCATAGTCACTGTTAACATCGATAAATGTTTGACCTGTTTGCTAAAAAATTATTAAAAAAATAACATTTTCTTAAACGAAGGTCCTTATTATAACTTGCTAACTACAATTTGTACACAAACAGCAGCGTAGAAAATTTCAAAACTCACCAAAGCCACCATCTTTTTCAAGCTGTGCACTTTTCTTTTCGATGTAGAATATAACAAGAAATATTCCCGAAATTTTTTATCAATGCTTTGCTGGCTACGACTACTGTTTTTATACTCCTTGGCCAGCACATAATTACTGGTTAAGTGAATTCTTTCAATATAACATAATTTCCTAATTCCTTTCGCCCGTCGACAATTTAAAAACTACTGATGTATTCTCGGCTTACGTTTTATGGCTTTTTGCCTTTAACAATGGAACTAAAATATCGGATAATGTGGAATTCTTCCGCCCCGTCCTACGGCTACTGCATCCAAATGAACGGCACTGTTCTGAAACCGCACCAACCCACACAAGGGGCAAGTGGGTAGTACCACACCCACACAGATATCTGACGAACATCGGAACAAACTGTTAACGACAATCATGACAACCTTCCGAGTGCTATTGTAGGATGGTCGGGTTTATTATACTCTTTACAATGAAACCCCAATTCATCAGTGGCCAACATTTTTTTCTATTTTGTCTACTACTGTTTATTGGGATAACGTTGGATATTTTGGAGAGATTAACTCTGTGTGCTTAAAGCAATGACATAAGGCATAAAATGAAATCGGATTGAAAACATTTGACTGAACATACTGATGATAAGGTAACTTCATTACCCGCACTGACTGTTACTGGAGTCGGATTAGATTGCGCCAACCCAAAACACTTTAAATGAACTCAAGTTTGAAGAGGTGGGCTCTTTATATGTGCTGAAAACTTTTTAATTGAGCCGTTAAAACTTGGTTTAACCCTTTTTTTATCGTGTGATCTTGTTATGTGTGTTTTGACTATCGCATAAAAGAAAGTTAGCAGTAATTCCCAAACTCAACCACTTAACCAAAATCTTAACTAACTCAGTCTTAGACAGAACCCCAATCACTACTGTTTGTATTACACGGTTACGTTCAAAGTTAGAAAAAAGATGTGTCACAACGAAACAATATGACATGCACATATTTTTATTCCACCTTATAAAAGCCAAACTGAAAATATCTTTGTTATGTTATTATTTCAAAAAAAGGGCATAGATGGTAGCATGGCTAATGATACTTAATCAATTTTTCAACACGCAATTAAACATGATGTTTTCTACCCATCTGAAGTGGCTGAAAGTTGGCCCAATATCTGGTTTGCTATAATTTGCATCAACAGTTCCTGCTTGTAACGGAAAAACACGCCGTAATTCTGCCGTAACATTTCCCCAACGCATTTATTTACTCCATTAAAACCTCCGCACTCAACAAACGTCTAATTAAAACATGACCAGATACTGGTCGGGTTGCACAGCCGACTGAACCAAGAATATAATATTTCCTGCAATGAAACTTCGCAGCTTTCACCGCTTCAGTGAACTGACTGCATCACTGAACTTGAAATAACAATACCAAATAAAAATACTTTGTTTTTAAAGTTGCAATCTTTTCCACACGGACGCTCCAGATAGCTCATTATGCTGCAGGGGTCTATTTGAGTAGCCATTTGAGATCATTTCTGAAAAGTAGATTGTGACATCATTTTTAAAAGTGGTAATAATGACAGTATAACAAAAAAGGAAAAAAGCCGCATTATTTAAGGCTATATGCTATTTTTACATAGGAATATGCTTTGTAATATAACGGCAAAAGTTTAAAAACATGCTAAGAACGACTAAGTTTAGCAAAGCAGAGTATTCCTATGTTTTGCTCTTGAAATCTGGAAGAACCAAGTTTTATACTAAATGGAATATAAGTCGCGACATACGGTTTGGAACATGATTGATAAACAGATTAATATTCAACACATACGAACAGATCCATTTGTATTTGACACACTCTATAGGCCTGACACTCCAGTTCACAATACAATGCGACAAAGCATTTTATCTATCACGATGCGCCAGATCACTCAGTTTTTAGTTTCTGACATATCAATGTTTGTTATTATTCTAACTTCAGCACTTTTTGAATATTAGATAGATATATAGATAGATAGATAGATAGATAGATAGATAGATAGACAGACAGACAGACAGACAGATGGATAGATAGATAGATAGATAGATAGATAGATAGATAGATAGATAGATAGATAGATAGA
>JAOBYE010705511.1:0-26184 GCA_025403585.1 Parazoanthus swiftii
ACTATTTATTTATTTATTTATTTCCCCACCAAGTTACGTATTTACATCTTGTTTTACAGATTACTACTAAGGTAGTGGTGAGGAGTCCCAAGAAACCGTAAGGCTTATGTAATTTGGGACTCCTCAACTATGTTCTTGAGTACATGTCTGATTGATTAAGGGCAGATAAAGGGATTCGGTGCAAGAGGTAACTACAAGGTCATAAGGACAGAATAAATCTATAAGTCGAATTTATACTATTTATATTACTATACTATTTATACTATATACTAGTTAATATGTTTGGTTCTTGAAGAGATAGTTACGAAGATTTGTTTTGAATGAGTGAAAGCTATTGTAAGAGATAATGCTGTTTGCGGGGAATTCCAAATAGTTGGGCCTTGGAAGAGGACCGTGTGTTGTTTGATGTTAGTGCGACAGTAGTTCAATAGTTCAGTGTTCTTTTTGTATTGTATTTATGGATTGTATTATTTGCTGTAAATTTTCCTTGAAATGGTGAAGGTAGTAGACGGTTGTAATACCGGTACGTAAATTTGGCAATGCAAAATGAATTGATACTAAATATGTCAAGAAGGTTTAGTCTTACAACTAGGGGTGCTGAGTGAGCTAGATAATCCGCATTTCAAATTATACGTGCAGCACGTTTTTGAAGAAGGTAAAGCCGATGTAGGTTAGAAGGATATGTTGAAGACCAGGTTATGTTACAGTAGGTGAGGTAAGGATATATCAGTGTGTAATAAAGCTATAGTTTGGCTTTTGTAAGTTAGGTGTTGTTTCGCTTTAGAAATTATTCCTTTTGTCTTGGATATTTTTGTAGCTATATAGTTATGATGTGGCTTCCAAGTCAAATTTGGATCAACGTAAACACCAAGAAACTTAATTTTTTGTTCCAGGTTATGTAACTTCTCAGATATCAGAGTGCTCAAAGGTTCAGGTTATGGGGCGCCATATGGGACAGTATTGTATAAGATATGAATAAATATGGCTATTTGCATACATATATATGGCTATTCGGCCATGTATACAGCTATTCATAAATATGTATGGATATTCAGATGTATGTTTGGCTATTCAGTTATTTTTATGGCTTTTCATAAATTCATATGTAGATTGCTATTCAGCCATATATACGGCAATTCATAAATATGTATATCTTATTAGACAGTTTAGTATGTAGTACGACTGGATATTGTTACGAGTCCTGCAGCATTTTGACGAGCCCGAAGAGTGCGATTAGATTTTGGAAATCACTTTCCACGTTGCATCTTTCCAAGACCTAAGCACTAAGCAGAAGTTTACTTATAGTATTGTAAAGGTAGTTCTGTAATCTGTTAATGGACATTAGCATGAAAGAATAATAAAGGAAAATAAATAGGAAAAAAAAACGATTTTGGTACAGAGAACGTTTATGTGGCAGAATACTTTTTGAACCATCCAGAGGGAGGTGTAAGCATGCATGCTAACTGGTTGTAGCTTGCACAGCCAGAGGATTGAACAACTTTGGATCGAAGTGAAGAACAATGTGTTAGCTACTATCGCAATCTTTTTTACTTTCTCGAACAGCACCACCTTCTTGATCCTATTAATGAGCTTCATTTGTTTGCTCTGCACTACATATTTTGCCACGAATTAACAGGACAGACGAAATGGTTGGTAGCTGGAACAATCACCCAATGAGTACTGAAAGGAATAGATCTCCAAGGCAGCTGTGGCATTCTGGAATTAGTGCTGCTACAAACTCCAACTACTTAGCTATGCAAAGTGTTTTTGCCAGTGACCAAGAAATTAATGAGTATGGTAATGGAGGTGGACCTACACCTGATCTTGCCTCGGACAATGATGTTGAAGTGCCAGAAGTATCATTTGCTTTATCTGGTGAACAGCTGCAACAAAGTGTTGAACCTTTAGCAGATAATGATAATCATGGTATCAATCTGTTTATCGCTGCACTTGACATTATCTGTGAAAGAGTACCTTAAACAAGGTACATTGTTTAAAAAGTCAGCAGGGCAATCATTGTAGTTTTGGTAAGACCATTACAGCAGCTAATTTCCAAACTGGGAGTTAAAAGGCAGATTTAGGGAGGGAGGCGGTATGTTAATGTATAGCTGGCTGCCCATTCTTTGGACTAGAAAAGATGATGCAATCTTCTAGAGTTGGCATTATATTTGCCATTTTGTAAGAGACCTTTCTTACCTTGACAGAAAAGCAAAAGATGGTTTTATTAATCTGAAAATGCCAGGAATGAGAAGAGTAGGTCAATATTAGGGGGGCATAAACATTTTTGCTTTCAATATTGAGAAACGCAACACTGGCAAAGTTTTAGAAAATACAATATAATTTCCATGTATGCATGAATTCTCTATTCAGTTTTGCACAATGCCCTCCTAGCCTTGCTTCCATGTAAATTCTTTACATGGGAACATTGTTGGCAGGTCTACTGGAAACAAGGCTTGGAGGGCTACACGAAAAATTTAAAAGAGAATGTATGTCACAATAGTCAACACCGAAAACTAACATTTGTGTTCACTGTGAGCTTAAAATGCAAACATTTATCTGGTTTAGATGTGATCATGCATTAATGATTGTGAGTTGAATACTCAAAGTAATTAAAGGAATATATAACGACTTTCAAAGGTATAGTAGTATCACAAGTGTGAACTCGTGATCAGAACTACAAAGCTGCTGTACTTTCTCTTTTTTGTTGTGCAGTTGCCACCCATAATGTAGCTACAAACTGTGATCAGGCAGAACGCGGCAAAGCTATGACATGTAACTGTACAGCAGATGGTGATCCAGTCCCTACAGTTTTTGAATGGAGAGCTGCAAGTGGCACAGTTCTTCACGATGGCAGTTCATATACAACACCGCGAGTTGAACAGTCCCTGGATGGTAATTACTACACATGCCTCGCTTCCAATGGTTTTGGATCTGGTGTCGGCAGAAATACGTCTCTGTTCAGTGTACGATGTAAGTACGTACTAATTAATTTTATTTTATCAAAGCATTTTCGTCAAAAAGAGTGCAAATATAAGGCCGTACTACACTGCTCATGAACCGGTTTCGCTGTTGAATTCATCTCATTGATTTCCATGGATTTTACAAAATTGTTGTATAATAAAATACTCACTGAAATTCAACGAAAATTTGAATATTTTTGTTAATTTTTTTTTTCTCATCAATTTTTTTCTCACTTGAAGGGTGAAAAAAAATAAAACTGGCTGTAAAAGTAACCAGTCAAAGTACTGATTACATTTAGTTTGAAATTTAAGCTAGTTCTGTTTTAAGAATGCATTGACTATTCTGTATAAAAACTACTTCCGTGGTTTCTTTCTTATAATTATACAGGCTCAAGGTTAACAAATTGTCCAAGAAGTGGCATTGTCTGCTCTGCTAGCTATGGTATTATTATCTCCAAGATTTATTTACAGTGATGTTTTTGAGAAAGCAGTATACGTAACATCTTTGCAAGTTTGAATGGTGCATTGATCCTTAATTCCAGCCCAAGAATTTGATAGGAACTGAAATGCTTGTTCAAAAGGCAGTTTAAGAACTCTGCTTGACAAGCCACAGTTTCAGATCTAGAAAAATAGTGATTGGACTGTGTGTAATGGGCTACACAGGGAAAAAGAGATAATATGTAATTTCGGAATAGAGAGGATAAGAATCTGCTGCCCTGCCCTAGCAAGAGTCTCTCCTCTGATATTTTTCATGCTGTATTCAGTGCTGATATTTGCCTTGTGAAGCATATCATGTAATCAAATCTAAGCAATGTATAGTAGTGCTTGATTTGACAGAAAAAAGTAACTATTGTTGAACTATAAACATACATTGCAGTACACTTAGTTGGTTTGGACCATGAGGTAAGAACAAGAAAATGAAGAAATTAATTAAGTAATTATACTAAGTTGTGTTTAGCTTTATAACACAGTGACTCCAGGAAACTGCTATCAAATTGGTTTGTTTGTAGAATGTTTCATAAAAACAACAGTTGAATTTATGGTTTTTTTCTGCTGGATGAGGTGTCAGTAAAAAAAGCAATCAAAAAGGCAAAAAATGTGTATTTTGGTAGTTCATTGTTCGAGTAGGTTGATTTATTGGTTGATTGATAAATTTTTTATTATTTATTTATTTATTTATGATCAATTAATCAAAGTTACTAAGAAAATAATTTGAACGTATACACGATGAGCCATTAATAGCAGGAAGATGGTGGAACAATGTTGTCAATACCAGCACAGCTTTTGGGACAGATGGTCTTCCAAGTGTTGTATGTATCCGGACAAAAGGAGTTCGAGAGAGCAGTTTTAAAAGGAAAGTTTTTACAGGAAAAACTAGATACAATAAATGAAATTCGGTGAATTCCCATCCATCTTTAACATTTATAGAAAAACTATTCAAAAGTTTTCATACTAAATTAATCTTGCTTGGTTGTTTTCGTATTTATTTCATATGTTATACAATTTTGGTTATGTTTCTTTCACATGCAGAACTTCTCAGAAAATCACCTCGTTGATGGAACTATCCTGTCTAAATATTATTATATAAATAGGCTTTGCTCCTTCAACTTACATATCGTGGATTGGTGAGGGTTGCTGACCAGTGTGTTTTTATCTATTTTCAGTTCCACCAAAAGTCCTGTCCATTACACCGAGTAACGCATATGAGAGAGGGTCCCGTGTTAAACTGGTTTGTTCAGTGGAAGGTAACCCTCCACCTTACCTAGCGTGGATCAACGTCACTGATGGAACAGTTCTCCAGAACAGAACTGTTAATACCAGTTACGTCATACCGAGTGTATCCCCCCACCACAAGGGAACGTTCAGATGTGTGACGGGGAACAGATATGGGAGGGACACAAAGGAGACAGTTGTAATTGATGTATACAGTAAGTTTTTGATTATATTGTCTTTTATGTTATCACTGTGCAGAAAATAAGCCTTGCCAGTTGCATTCATTGAAAACATTGGTATTCATTTTTTGTAGGAGTTCTGTTGCTCCCTTAAATTTGTGCATTCAGAGGTGCTCAAATTAATCGCACTTCCCTTTAGCTTTAAGTGGACATTTTTTAAAGCACTTTATTCACTTTATAAGGTACCTTTTTTATTTTTTACGGAATTTAGTTTTAAAAGTGTCTGTCTTTCATTCGATTATCGTGAATCTTTGTTACCACAACATCTGCAAAATCTTCAATATGTGCAGAATGCTGTGACGCGTTTTCTTGTGAATTCTAAGAAATCTAAATATATTGCACCCATATATTGAAGACTGCCTGTCGCAGTAAGAATAAAATTCAAGATTTTTTATTCTGCCTTTAATCCTCCGCCAACAAGGAACTCCCAGTAATTTGAAATGAGTTACAATAAAAGTGAGGTCGTCTTGCTGCCATATGAACACAGATTTTCTTATCTCTACGCAAAATATATCTACCGTAGAAGACACTATGGTATATCAACAACTGTCAGTAAAATCAAATCACGATACTGGATCACCAATCTTTACAGATAGGTCAAATCCATTAAGTATAATTGTGTTATATGTAAAAAGCTCGATAAAATATTCCATAAACAAGTCATGGGTAAATTATCCGAAGAAAGGTTAAAACCATCTCCCGCCTGGTACATGTACAACACAGCTATCGATCTATTAGGGCCCTTCAAAATCAAAGACGAAGTCAAGAAACGAACACATGGTAAATGCTATGGAGTCCTTTTCAATTGCATTGCCACCCGCATAGTTCATATTGATTTGAGCCCAGATTATAATACAGAGAAATTTCTACTTGTTTTGGGAAGATTTATATCCATCCGAGGATCTCCAGCTAAACTATACTCGGATAACGGATCACAGTTAGTGTCTGCCAGTAACGAACTCGAGAATATGGTAAATAATTGGAATTGGAAAGACTTAAAAGCATTTGGAGCAACTGAAGGATTTCAGTTCACCCCAGCCAATGCCCCCTGGCAAAATGGAGTGTCAAAAGCACTAGTAAAATCAGTTAAGCCAGCAATTTGTGTTACCACTGGACAGCACATCATGACAATCTCAGAGTTACAAACAGTCTGCTTTGAAGCCGCAAATCTAACCAACGATCGCTCTATAGGACAAAATCCAACCTCTCCAGAGGACGGCACCTAACTATTTACTATTAGGACGCGCGACATCCAGAATTCCGAGCGGACTATTCAAGAAAGCTCTAATCCTCAACACCAGTTCGAATTTGTACAGAATGTAATCAATGCCTTCTGGAGGAAATGGACCCAAGATTATTTTCCGAGTCTCCTCATCCAGCAAAAATGGCACACATCTCAACGCGAAGTAAAAATTGGGGATATCGTGTTTTTCAAGACTCAATCCAGATTAGAGGTAATTGGAAACTTGGTAAATTATCACAGCAAATCCAGGAAAGGAAGGTAAAGTTCGTCGAGTGGAAATTCAATACAAGAATCCTAAACCAGGTGAATTATTGAAAAGTACAGTGGCAGAGGCTATGTCACCGTGGAGCGTCCAGTACAGAGACTGATTGTTATTGTCCCAGTTGGAGAAATAACTGCTACCAAGGATACTACTTCTTAAACTGATGTTATCTGTATACTTTCTACTAAAACATACAGGAACACCAAACTTGGATTGATTTACTGTTTATAGGATTTCTAGCCCTTCTAGGCGAGGGGGAGTGTTTCGTTCAAAATTGTAATTAACGTTGATTGACACTGAGAATAATTATCTACTTTGCGTATGCAGCAAAGCAACACTAACTTAACAGTAGTGGAACAAAACCGTGGATTCCATGTGAATTGAGGAAGACCATCGGGTAAATATATTTCTAGCTTTGTTACTATTAATTGTACTACTGATTTCTCACCTCATCATTGTAATCCTTTTAGATTTCGAACAACTACATCAACCTGATAACTACTGCAATAAATCCAAAGTTTGAAACCGATGGTTTGAACAATTGTCACTCGACAATACACGTAGGACTCATTGTGCTCTTCACGAGAATTTAATTGATTTGAACAGGCACTTGTGGATTTCTAGGTTTGTCGACAAACAGAAAAAGAAAACTATCAGAGTTGTTATTGTTAGAAACTGACGTTTTAGTTTTGCACTGTGTTGAAGTTTTGTTTCTAGGTGTTATGAATATTTATAGTGCCTCGTTTTGGTGCTTCGAGAGCACGAGTTCAGTTCTTCTGTTTTTGAGTTACTGACGGATGTTCTGTATTTTGCTTGTTGTCGCTGTGATCTTATAAAACAACAAAGTGTTAACCAGCAGTAAAGCCTTGAAATTTCAACAGTTATTTCTTTACTAAATATGCAGAATCCCGCATATAATATTGTCTGTCTGTCGGTCTGTCTATCTGTCTGTCGTGTTTGTCATTTCATATTATATACCACAGAGAGTAACACTTGCTTTCAGTACAATTCTTTGTAGGAAATGTATTACACTATGATTCCGTGGGGGAAAATCTCGGCAGCATTTAACTTGCCCGTGGTAACTTCTACTAATAATAATATGAACAGTTCCTACAATGCATTATGCAAGCCTCGTGATCAGTGCGCTTACAGTCACGATAATACAGGATAGTAAGTGAATACACAAATATATGTACATATGTTTTCGCTTCCCTATCATTTGTGATGATATGGGTTCAGATACATTGCGCCAGGTCGAGTTGAAACAATTTAAAATATTCAAACCAATTGTGAATGAAATTGTTATTCCGGGAATGCTTGCCGTTATTGAGCACCAAAGTATGAAAGTCAAAACAAATTACGTGGTTCGTGATCAAAACAGGAACTTTGTTCAACACAATTAGCATGTGGAAGCTCCTTGTGCAGTTCAAAGGTATATATTCACCAGGCGTAGCTTATTTTGCAGTGTATTGATACTAATAATTTTTTTTCCTTTCGTACGAGTTTGTTGCATGCTACCCAAGAAAGATCACAGACAGGTTTGAAAGCTGTTTATTCAGTTTTTTGAGAATGAAGTTTGGGTAAAGCCTGTGCAAGAATGACGTGCTCAGACATTTGCAACCGTTCCCAAAAATCGTACCCACGAAATCATGACCTCCTCCACCGACCCCAAACAATTGCCCATTGATGCCTAATAACCGTAAGCATTTGACAGGTACCGGAACAACTACTAGTAATGTGTTGTGCCACATCTGGAATTCAGGTGTAAAAAGATGACCCGAAGAAAAAAATGCAAGTTAAATGAACCTTTCTTGTTTATTTTTGTTATCAGTTGGTGCAACAATAACAAATGTTTTTGTTGAAAGCCGACCTGTCTGTGAGGGTCGACAAGTTGTATTGACTTGTGAAGCTGAAGGAAACCCAAAGCCTTATGTGGCTTGGAAACGTAACGGTATCGTGCTGCAGAACTGGACAAGCACCAATTACATCATCTTCAGTGTAAAAAGAGGAGACCAAGGGAGCTACGTATGTGAGGCCACGAATGTAGCAGGGAGCAGAAGTAACATCACCAGCATTGACGATGTACAATGTGAGTAAGATTGTTGAACATAGGTTTACAGCTTCTGTTCTAATCACAGGCAGACAAATCTAACAGTGCAAGTTTCTAAAACATTTTAGGCCGTGTGACGTCATGAAGTTACACGCTCAGTGATTCCATATATTTACTGTAATTTGCAACGGCCGACTGTCCGTACATTATGAGTGATCGCTGGAAATGTCACATAATTTCTACAGTTTCTATCTTATGACCCGCAAAATGCGACAAAATATGACCAGATAAATAAAGTTCACTTACCTAATAGTATTTGTGCTGTAACATACGAGACAGCACAAATACCATCTCCTCATTTTTAGCTGTTTTAAAATAAAAAAAAAATTAACAACTAATTAAAAAAACCGCAGTGATAATACTGTTAGGTGAATACGCAACCATTTGGATAACTACCATGATTTCAGTATTGCCATAGTCGTCAATGATTTTTATGGTTGCTGCTTTTTTCAGTTCCAGCAAAAGTGTTGTTTATTACCCCAAATGGCAGATATGTGATGAATACCAGTGTTGAGCTGGTTTGTTCAGTGGAAGGTAACCCTCCACCTTACGTAGCGTGGATCAACGTCACTGATGGATCAGTTCTCCAGAACAGAACTGTTAATACCAGTTACGTCATACCAAGTGTATCCTCCCACCACAAGGGAACTTACAGATGTCTGACAGGGAATAGGTGTGGGAGCGATAGTAGAGAGACCACCATATCAGATGTGGTTGGTAAGTATGACGGGAATTTGCCTGCTGTACATATGTTGTCGTAGGTTTACATCTGCATAACTTTCTACTAAACGGTCCGTTTTGCTTGTAATATTATCTGCCGCTAAGAGAGAATATATGTATTTGGTAAAGGAAAAACAATTTGTTGAGCGAACCATTGCATGCAAATAGAAAAAATATGTTGATATAGACTGCTGGTATTCTCGATCCTATGGAGCTAACGTAACATAAGTTTAACCGACTACTAATACCGAACCGAATAGATACGTCATTAATACCAGCTGTGATAACATTTATTGTAGGATATGTTTGTACATTTTGTGTAATCAGTTATAAACCTAGATATATATCTACATCGTCTCGATACACACCCTCAGTCTCATCGGCAGCAACAGCCCTTTATTTTAATAGGCTCCGTATTTACAGTTCTAAAATATTACCCTTCCTTACGGCCCTACGACTAAAAACAAGCGTTTGCAATCTTAGTTGAAACAACGTCGGTTATTTGGTTACTAAGATTCTGAGAACGTTCCCACCGTAAACTGTACAATCATTAGTCATGCAATTGCCAATAAAATGTCCCCAAATATCTTCTTCAACAACAATAACAACAACAACTACAATATATAAATTACAAAACAATTTCTACCCGAAATTAGTTAAACATACTATTCGAGACAGGACAATCAGCTTCCACAAATTGTCACTTGTCCATTGGACAAGTAACATTTGATTCTTACTTGTCCGGAAGAAAATTTTACTTGCCCAAGAGCCTGTCCATTTTCTCGCACGTGGAAGGGCATTTGCCATCGCAAGATTGTATTTGCATGGTAATCGGGGCAGTGACAGTTTTTTAAGTAAAGCCGTCGAGGCTTTGTCTATCTTTTGAACTTTTCTCTTTGGTAATGCCAGATTTACAGAATTTTATTACATAATTTGCAAATTCTCCTTGTCCGTGTGGACAAGTACTTCAGGAAAACAAGTCGGCTGCAAACTGAAGTCACTCGTCTCAGACGACCAGACGACCTATAGTTGATTGCCCCGTCGAGACGGTAGTAATTTAGATAGGTTAATAAATTTGTTTGAAATTACTGAAAAGGAGAAAAAGTACTATTGATATTGCATGACTTTTTGTGTTTGCTTCTACATGTTCAAAATCTGGTAGTACAATAAAGGTGGGAAATGACACATGAAAAATATGATACACAGGGCTTGATTTGCAGAGCCAGTAAATCAAACTGAAAGCTAAATGATGAAGTTTATGATCATGAAAACGAATTTTGTTGAACGAGTGCTTGAAAGTTGTCAGTTTTTTTTTCTTTTGGATTGTTAGCCTGCCTTCTTGGATCTGTGACGTCTGTGAATGTTGCTCTACGATGGTGAACTTCACTCTGCTTGAATTTAATAAAACGAATGCACCATACCTAACAGCAAACCTCCATTTGTTTGCCGAAGAGCGGTACGGCAGCCGTCGGTTTGAATCTTGGATTTCATTTTTGTGTCACTGAAGGTATTCATGAACAAATCATCAAATGGGTATATTTTTGCGACGATACCTGCGTGCAAAATATAAACTTGAACTTGAATGCGCGATAAAATCAATTCGCCTGATGCTCAAAATGAACTCTGGTCTCAGTAGTCAACGGTTTATTCAAGGTGGCTGCTGCAGGCTCTTCGATTTTCAGGTATGGCGACGTATTTTAACGTGAACTGAGTCATCTTTAAGAATTCATTTGATGTCAGCTAATTTGAACAGTTTTCTAAGCTAACACTACTTTGAGGATGGGTTTTGGTTTTATAGGGCTACAAGTTATATAATTAAATTGTCGGGGTCGTTTCGGTTTTCTCCTACTAGAGGGCTTCCAGTGGACAAAGAAGGAAGTGAACCGGTCTGTTGCAGTGAGCCAGTCAGTAACATTGTCGTGGAAGGGAAAGTACACTGCTGCAGAGAGCAACCAGATTCGAGCTATTGTATTCAAACAATATCCACAGAATAATATCTCGGCCATGTTGAGAATTGGAAGTATTGCCACCATTCCACTTCTTGGTCTAAATCCGTTTTATCGAAATCCCTTCAAGCCGCACATCGCTGTTGTCGAGGCAGCTTCTGCCATCAGCGAACCTGCTATCATCATCCAAGATGTTACAAAGCAAGACGAGGGATTTTATCGGATTGAAGTGAAGATTGGGGCAGCGGGAGTAGTAGCTAGCCACACAATAATCTTGACGGTTTCTGGTAATTATGTTCATTTCAGTTGTTATGTTTGTGTTATAGATATTTACCCGTACCTACGGAGATCATTTTGTTGAAATGTGTTAACGTTGTTTATATCACGTGGTTCCAGAAAACATTCTGGACTCTGTTCTTAGAGTGATCAAGAATAGACCGTCGAGATAAGAGAAACAACAGAGAACATCCACCGCTATTAGCTATTTTAATAAAACTTGCTCAGAGTAGTTTGTACCATGACCTGTTCAACATGTGTCATCTGGAATGTTTCGCCCCCAGCTTCTAATTTGCAATGACAGTTTTAAGTATTAGCTTTTTTTGCAATTTGCCAAATCACTTTGGCTCTCATCAAGTTATTTTAATAAAAGTGTTTTGTCATTTCTCTGTTGTAGGAACCGGCAAACGCTGACTTTAGTTGTAATTTCCTTTTTTCTTTATTATCAGATATAAGCTTTGACACTGAACTTGATATTTGTTCCTTTGCAAAATGTTTTCTGCGTTGAGAAATTCCACTCTTAAAGAATAGTTGGTAGAAAGCAAGTCGTGAACATCTTTCGTGCTTTAGATAGTTTTATATCAGTTCGCTACCGTTTATTGCTATTCACCATTGCCCCTTGTAATAAAGTAAATCAAAATATTACTCGATTCATAACTGAGTTTTGCAACAAAAGATAAAGCAAATGAAGTGAAATGGACATGGCAGATCAAGGGTTTGAATGAAACACTTTATTTGAGAAATGTCTGTTTTAGAATGAAATTCATTATCGGTTTCATTGTTTTCTGATACGATTTTAAACCAAAAACATATCATACAAAGCTTATTTTTCATCTATTGTTTTCCGATTAAGTGCTGTATCAATAGCAAAGACCGAAATTTAGTTTAATTGATGTTCACCACTGGCAGGATGAAAACTTCTTCGGAAAAGAATGTTCCGCACAGTCAACAAAGATAAATTTGATGGTCTGAGAACAAGCGCGAAGTTTTTGGGGGAGGTTCGAGATGTTAGAGAAGTGACCAGGCATTCTGGCCACGGCTTTTCAAGACACTGATATTGTAGCCCTGAGGTAGCTATTTTCCCTTTAGACACAGATCATAAATATCACCGAGGGAAGGGCGAGGATGGAAGATATTTTAGGGATCACATTGTTTTCAGTGAGTATCGTGTGAATATCACGGTCTTCAAACCAAAATCCTCTGACTCCTTATCCGGTCCCTTAGAGAACTTTAATTTGTATTTACAAGCTGGTGTTGCTACCTTAATTACTTCATCGGTTTCGTTAACGGATGGAGCCCAGAGTGGCTTGTATTTTACAAAAGATGGCAGATTCGTTTTTACCTTTGTGTCTTGTGTTTCTTTGTTCTTTTTATTTCTTTTTCCTCAGTTTTTTTCCTGGTTCACGCTTCAAACTGGAGGCTGTGTTCACTCGTTTTCATCACTGTGCGTGTAAGTGTGTTGTGAGGTTCTTTCGTGTACCATACCACAATATTTTCTTAGAGTAGCAGTCTGGCTGGAGGTCTTAATGCTGCATAAGATCATTCTTAAATTAATGCATGATGCTATCCAGCTGCAAAGTTTTTGCCACTGTAAACAGAAGGACCAACTGTTTTGACAGCAAGAAATGTGAAGATAATGAATAAATACACGTCAGACAGCTACTGATGTTTCCACTCTGACAAGTACTATTAATTCATGTCAAAATATGGGTTTTTGAAATAGTTTAAGGTAGTTGTTTACTCTTTATGCTACATACTTTTTATTTGCTTTGCTGCATATAGCTAAAAATTTGAAATCAGGTACTATATCAAGATATATTTTTCGAATCCCCCTTTCTTCTTTTTTATATGATCACGTTTTAGTTTATAATTTTCTTCCAAACTGAAAGCCACTTGTCGCAACATAGATTAAGTATATAAGCAAAACATATCACTTATCTCCATGCAATGTTTTCCCTAGAATTGTATTACCAAGCTTTGTCTTACCTTTGTGCATTGATGTTGGAACTGTTTTTGTTTTCGACACACCAGGGGAATTTTATTTGTACTCTTGAGGTAGTTATTGTGTACAAGACAGTGCCTTGCAAGTGTTTTTTTCGTAAGTAGTAATCACTAACAACTTTTCTTATTCTAGTTGAACAGGTAGGTTTCGATATTTCGGAGTCGTTAAGTATGTACTGCTATCTTGAACCTTTAACAAACAAAGAAGAGACGAAAAAATTGCTCCGTCTTGTGAAATGCGTGTTATTATACACACGAGATCATTTTATGATGCTCGAGTGCAAAACATAAGACTATGGTAGCGCGAATTACTTTACTAATTATACATGTTTGGTCTGAGACTTCAGACTTTGTCAGGGATATACAACTGACTTTCTTCACAAGTTTTAATTTGATAGTATTTTTAACTCATTGGACCCCTGTAAACACTTATGTTCTAAAGTAAGGGCTATAATTACAGGCTTTGTTCGAATCTGAAAATTGATTTTAGGCTACCCTATGGTAATGAATCAAAAGCAAAAGATGACTCGGTCATACTAATACCACTTGTTGCATGTTGTTTTGTTTATACAGAGAAAAAGGTTGTCCCGAAAGAGTCGTACAGTAAGTGTCATTTTGTTCAGTGGTTTCCCTGAAATTTAATCATATAAAATATTTATCTTATCTCACACACGAAAGACCGTTAACGAGGGATGTCTTTTATTTCAGCTGCAGGCTATGTCGCAGGTGCAGTGGTTGCCGCCATTTTGATTGTAATCATTGTTGCAGTTGTGGTTTGGCAAGTCGGAAGGAAACGCTGTCGCGAAGATCGCAAAGGTTTGTTTCTTGTGCGGCGTATTTAAAAATTATTTTTAAACTCGTGAAATACATCCAGTTTGAGTGTCAGTTGATATTTAGCACAACTGCAATATTGATGCGTGGTACAAAGCTATTTGTATTTCTTAATCTTAATCCGAGTTTCACTCTAATCGACTGTCAGGTAACTGAGGGAAATTATTCAAGAGTTTGGGGCATAACTAGATTAGCTAATAAATGGTAATGAGATGTGTTTCGTGTTACTGTTGCTTATGTACAAGGTTTGGCCTTGATTATTGTTGCTATACTACAACTTTCTTTATATGCATGTACGCAAAAGCTGTCTGTGTTTGTCATTACGTAGGATTCATCGCGAATTCGTGAAGTGATATTACTTTTTGTTTTTGAATAAATTAAGTGACAAGATTTATACAGCAATTTTCGTCTAGGCCCAATTTTCAACAATAAACCACCACGCGTTGTGTTTAAATATACTACTATAATCATAAAACCATCAGAAAACGCTGTTTAAATAATACTATAAAAACTGTAAAGAGACTATAATAGACTACTAATGTGTAGAAAATAAACAGTTAATGAACACAGTCACAAGAGTCCTCCAATTTAACAAAAAAGCTGTTTTTAGGTACAACTTGCGGATCTGAGACAAAGCGGAGGCAGTTCTTGTACCTTAATCAGGAGAGTTCCGGGCCTAAACTGCTAAGAAGGGAAAAAATAAGCTAACCAGTGTTTTCACTTACTCTAGGTAACTTAAACAAACTACTATAAGAGATCCTCTTAATGAGTGTACATTTTGAACTAAATTAAAAGGCTTAAGTAAACTAGTAAGATAACCTGGAGTTTACTTATGCAGACATAAAAACTAAAAGGCAAGTTAATGTGATTATTAATTGGCAGCCATCCGAGCTTCAAAATAAAGGTGCTGTACGAGACTTATTCTCGGCATCTAAAATAATTCTGGCAGCCCTTACATACAGGTAATGTGGTAACCTCTGCCCTGTTCTGTGCTCGGTTGTATGTCTAACATGTAGTTGCAACTCAATTACATAATGGCAACGATGCTAAACCTAATACTAATCACGATATTAGTTTCGGTATCGCTTACTTGCGAAAATTTGCAATAACACAGTTGACCTTCTGCCACCATATTGAAAAGAAGAAACAATTTTAAAACAGAACGGTTAGGAAAATAGGAGTGTGAACGCAAAAGTTGCTTTCTAGAGTTAAACCCCAGAAAAAGAGCGTTTTGACCAATGCAACTTATTTTGCTAACCATTATAACACTTCTTAACTTTACTTTCTTTGCTTCCTTTTCCTAATGGATTTTCCGTACTCTTCTTTAATGTGAAAACCAGCAGATGCCAATGGGGATAGAGACTACGAGATGTAAGTAAGATTGACTGTTTATTTACACCAAATTATAAGCGTATCTGATCAGCCTTTGTTAATCGAACCTCGTCCAAGCCTCTTTGTAAGGCTAGGATGAGGTTCAGTCGCTTGGTTTTTAATAGCTACGGATACCAAGTCTGCAGTTTAAAACAAAAGAATCTGAATTGCATACTTGTATACTTACCTTAGTACATAGTTTTTGTATTTATTGTTATTAAGCGCTTAAAACTTGACGTATTAACGCATTACAATAATTGACCTGTATTATTATATTTATCGTTGTGCTTTTTACCTATATGAAATTAACAAAACATGTTACGAATTTCAAAAATTCGCGTTAATTTTTTTGCGCACCATAATTTACAGTATTGATAACTAACGTAACACAATTTTACAGCATCGTTATTTAAGGACACCTCTGTTTCCAGCAAAGTCACCTGCTATGTACCTCGTCAGAATCACTCGACACGTCATTCAGTATTGATTTTATAATGTCTTCAAATTGGTCGATGTAATGATCGGAGACCTCACTTCTACTTTCTCGCGCATCATACACCACCTCCTTTATATCTTTTCATTTTCCGGTTTAGTGTGCGGCTTTAAACCCCGAATTATTTTGTTGAAGTTGCTTTTTGTCTTGTGAAAAGCGCAGGCTGCACAAAGCGTCAAATCAGTATAAATCAAATGAAAGTTATTCGCATCAAACTCGCGTTAATTTTATAACGCGTAGATTTTGTTCGTAATGTTGAAATGCCTCGTTATATTACAACAAAAAGGTACATTATTATCGTTATTGTTATTAAATTAAATTAAATTCTATTGTATTATATCGATAATCTTATAAAGTAGTAAGTGCCACACTTTCAATATTATTAATGTTATTAGTATCATTATTGTTGTTTTGGTTGTTGTATAGAATTTTTAGTCTCATAAAGTAAGGAGCTAAAAGCTCCCAGTGATTTCATTCCTTTACCTTTGAGACTCATCAACTTTGAGTTACCACTTAACTTACTTGCCAAGATAATAGGATGGACCAGATGTATGTGTACGTAAATTCTACCCAACCACTCAAATTTAACACACTTTGTTCTATTTCCTTTCCCAGGCCCACACGCGTTATACAGGTAATTTATTGTTGCAATTACATTTTGGCAAAATTAACTTAGTGGTAAAAGCTGTTGCGACATTTTATCATGTTGCTGCTTTCGTTCCAAATGTGTCTCTCATTGTTCTCTCTTCACGCTCACAGAACCCTGCCGTGTTGTCAAAAGCTAAAAAGCAAAAGACAAGCGAAGGAAATAGCAACCAAGAGCCTACAATCCAAAAGCAATACATGCAGCTGCTACCCATTACATCAAGAGGTCACTCTTCTGAATCGACTGACAACGTGACGTCATCTCGGGATTACATGGCGCTCTCGCCAACCTCTCGTTCATGGGAAGTTGATCGAAACCAGATAACAGTTGACAAAGTAATTGGAAAAGGTGCCTTTGGCCAGGTTGCCAAGGGAACAGCTGTGGACCTTCCAGGGACAAAAAGGAAAACCACGGTGGCGATAAAAATGCTGAAAGGTATGTTGCACATTTTTTCTTTTGCGGTTCCTTCGGTGGCTATTTAAGTAATTCTTTTACCATCCGGGAAAAAGCTGTTATAAATTATAAAGCGAGACATACTTTAACGAGACTTAACAGCTTGTTAATTGTTGATGATTGCAATCTCTTCTTCACGCAGTTTCAGTTTTCTCTTGAAAGACGTACCGTTAAAGTGCCTTCGACCAACAATTTTAATAACTAAACCGATTGGAATCTCTCGTACATTCCATACAACAAAAACACCGTCAGATAAAATCATTATTAGATTAAGGAGTGACTAAACCGTATTATGTTTCAATGTATTAAAATCGGCGTTAATGTTAAGATTGATATTCTGTATGTAGCGTTGTTACATGCACCCATTTTCTTTTGCCTCCTCAGGGAACGCCTCTATGTCGGACAGAAAAGATTTGCTTTCAGAACTGAACTTGATGAAGCAACTCAAGCCACATCGTCACGTTATCAGGCTTCTAGGATGTGTCACTGAAGATGGTAAGTACTTTAGAAAGTCTAGCTTTTAATTTTTAATGAATGGAATATATTTAAAGAAACTATTCTCTCGATTGCATTAACAAAAACATATTCATCTTCTTCCAACTTCCTTTTGCAACTTAAGCTACGCATTTATCTTGTTTGAACAACATTTTATTACCGTGGCCATAATTGATCTTGGGGTGTTACTACTACTACTAATAACTTATTAGACTTATATTACGCAACTATCAATATAATTTTCAATTGCGCATTACAATGGTAAAACTATACATAAACCTTAATACATATTTTTAAAGTACATTAAATAAAGGCAAAAATTAATAAATAGTGATAAAATACACTAAAATTAGAACTACCCTAGATTAAAAACCATTTGTAAAATAAGTCAGTTTTTAAGGTCTCCTTAAAACTATTTACAGACTCTAAACTCCTAATATGGCCAGGGAGGTCATTCCATAACTCAGGGGCGGCCACACAAAAAGAACGATCACCGAGCGTAGCCAGTGATTTGCAAGAGGGATAATTTAAAGACAAACTGTTGCTAGAACGTAGATTATATCTACTAGTAGTGCTAACTGAAATAAGATCACTTAAATAAGTCGGAGCCAGACCATGTATAGTTTTAAAAGTAATTAATAAGACTTCAAAAATATTTTTATACTTAACAGGGAGCCAGTGCAGTGACTTTAGAAGAGGAGTAATGTGGCAGTATTTCTTTTCTTGGATTACTAACCGCGCAGCTGCAGCATTCTGAACCCTTTGCGATTTATGCAGGTGGCAAGCAGGAGGACCGTACAATAAGCTATTGCAATAATCTAGGCGGCTTGATATAAAAGCATGAATCAGAGGTTCTGTGCATTCTTTAGTTAGGTAATTTCGTATCCTTCTAATATCATAAAGTTGGTAAGACGCAGCCGAACATGTCTTAGTGATATGATCCTCCATAGATTTCTTAGAATCAAACCAGGAGGAGCAATGTTGACATTGCCTACTTTAACATGTTCAATGTTTACTTTGGCAAGCTGTTGCCTTGTTCCAATTACTGTTTCTATCTTTCAATGTAGTTACAATGACTTGAATGCGGTATGTTGAAAGTGCAGTCCAGAAATCCCAAGTAATTTCCTCTGAACAATAGCCAAAGAAAAGAAATTTGCCCACGCGGAGAAAGAAAAAATGGGTCACCTTCTACTGTGAGAACGAGAGATGCCATTGGATAAAAACACAATATAAACAACCCTAACCTTTGGATAAACCTAACCATTCGTGGGTAAACATACATTGATGTGTTGTAAGAACGTTTCAGCTGTTGTTAGCGCTACTGTCAAAGATACAATACGGTCTTTTGTTCTGAGAGTAGAGTCTTACTGGAAAAAATCTTTGACCCCGCTGTGATTCGAACACTGCAAAGCGAGCTCGGAGCTGGTCGTGGGTAGTTAGTGAAGATGGTATAAGCGGCAATGAAAACGTAAGCGAGAATTAAGGGTGACCAGTTTTGTTTGGCCGCCCGTGACTTATAAAAAGATATAATGATTCAAACATGGTTCGTTGGGATGCTGCTCAAATTTCCCAAGCAATACTGCGATCCAGTTAACGTTTTACCCGGAGAGAGAAGTAAGTATACTGCGATAATTACGTGAAAAAAACTAGCTACCGCGCGTGATTGCCTCATGCTTGGGACCAGTCCCTCTCTTTCCCCTTCTCTCTCTCTGAGATTCAACAACATCTCAGTTTGGAGATGTGCGATTCACGTCAGAAAACGCAAAGGATAACGAAGGTCCACCGTATGTCTTTAACAGACCTTGACTTAGAATTTGTTTGCTGTTTTTCTTGTTTTACCTGATCAAATCTTTACACTTGGTTACTTTTCAGTTTAAACAATGATCTATTTTTGTCACTACCTTTCTATTTATCAGCGTTTTCCGTTTTATAAAATAGCTTTAGTTGAAGTAGTCAACTGAGGACTTGAAAAGTAAGCAATTATTTTTTTAAAAATAAAGTTTTACTTTCCCATTCGAACTCCAAACAAACATTTACAAGACAAGAATATACACTACAACATTTCGTTGCTCAAGAACCAGATACTTTTTAGTGAACGTAGCGGTGGACCTTACAGATGCATGTTGCCTTTTTCTGATACTTAATTGATGGTTATAATTGAGAACGTAGAAGTGGACCTTATAGATGCGTGTTGTTTTGTTCTCATACTTGCCTCTTTAGAGCCCCTGATGGTTATAATTAAATACGTAGAAGTGGACTTTACAGATGCGTGTTTCTTTGTTCTCATACTTGCCTCTTTAGAGCCCCTGATGGTTATAATTGAATACGTACCTTACGGAGACCTTCTTGGGTACCTGCGGAAGAGTCGTGGACAGCATGATACCTATTACAAGGACCCTGACGTAAAGCCAAGAACCAACTTAACGTCCAAACAGTTAATCAACCTTGCCTGGCAGATCGCAGATGGGATGTTTTATTTGGCCTCTAAAAAGGTAATGCTAGTTTCGTTGGTCAAATAACACACATTTAATCCAACCATTAAAACGTTATCACTCTTTTGCCAAATACGTAACGGTTTTGATATTAAATAACAGATCGTTCATCGTGATCTGGCAGCTAGGAACGTGTTGGTTGGAGAGAATGAGCAGTGTAAGGTTACAGATTTTGGATTGGCCAGAGATGTACAGGAAGAAGGTCTTTACGAGAAAAAGACAAAGGTAAGTGTTGTAACTTATCGAGTGTGACAGGAATTGTGCGAATGTAAGGATTTGAAAACCCCTTGAATTTAACTTCTTTTAATACAACGTTGTTAATGTTATTTATATTCCCCTTACGTTAACTCAAAAATGAAAAACAATCAAACACGGAGTCCACGGAGACAGTGTAAAGAAAATGTGGCACTGCTGAAGAGTATTCCAATTGAATAAACTAAGCTGCTTTCCTAACCTTAAAACTTGTGACACCACGTCATGGTTTTTACCTACTCCTGATCAACCACAGGGACGATTACCAGTCAAATGGATGGCTTTTGAGTCACTCATCCACCGGACTTATACTACACAAACTGATGTGTAAGTAGTTTATTCGCTTATTTTACATATTTTACAAAAACTAAAGTGCAACTAGATCGGCTTTAAACTTTCTTTTAGTCACCTTTTGTTTTGGTTCTTCCTATTATCAATGATCTATGGAAAATACAAACCTAGGGTCTCTTATACCAAATTGTTGCACTCGTAGTTAACAATTCCGATAAATGTTTTAGAGGCCTAGAACAGTGGCCAAACCTTTAGCTCAGTTAACCAAGTGTCAACAATAAATTTAACGGCTAACATACAGGTGTGGCAACTAGACACTAAAATGATACGTTGTTCTGTCTTTAGATGGAGCTACGGAGTTGTCCTGTATGAACTGTTTACTATCGGTGAGTCTTTTAGCAACCCGATTCTTCCGTATTAGAAATGTTTCCCCTTTGAAAGGGCATGTTTCCGTATTTAGCATTTACCGCCTGCTAGCTTAAAAATCCCTGCTACTTTGTCTGTGTCTTGTCACATGGCTTAGAAACAACAAGCATCTCTTGGGTAAAACAATCATCTTCTTCACGAAGAAAGTATCGAAAGGAGTATACTGTAAGAACAGCTCGTTCCATTGGTAGAAAAAGCTGCAGATATCTCAGTGGAGCCTTAAATTCTTTTTTCACTTTTGACATCAAACTTTAAGTGTGCAAATTATTGTGTTTATTTGTTTGACGATAACCTTTTCTTTTTGTTTGTACTAAGGCGGTTGTCCATACCCGAAAATAGCCGGACGAGAAATTCCAAAATTGCTGGAGCAAGGTTATAGAATGCCGAAACCGCAACATGTCGACCAGCAGTTGTAAGTTTTCTTTATCAGAGTAGTTAAAGTAGATGGTCATCAGCGGTATACAGGTCTGGAGCATCAGGTGGTATTAAACTTGTGACAAGATTTTTGAGTTTGTAGAGTCAAACTCATCTCATTCTTCAGAACTGAGTAGGTCTTCAGCGAGCTATGTATAGTGTTTGTTAAGTATTTCTGCAATCTCTTTTTCATGTTTTTAACAAGTGATCCGTTTTCCTTCATGGTGTTTGGCTGCTTCTCGGCCCCAGTTCGATCACAGGCGCTTGGAGTCTCTACGGTTTTCTTCCAGAGAGTTTCTGGAGTAATGCCGTTTTACATGTCGAACTGTTGTTGCTGCTTTGGTTGATAGTCAAGTTTGACTGGCTTATTCTTTGTGGGTGCATCTGTATTCATTGTCTTATTTATCATTTTGTACCAACTGTCAACAATACCGTCAGGAATATCGAAAAGAAACGCCAAAACCCATGGGTGCTGAGTGAATAAATTGAACTTTGTTGAGTGTTTCATTACCATAACACGGTGGGGGATGGTCCGGTGATTGTGTTTATCGTTGTGGCGCTTCTGTTTGAACAATCGAAACGCCAATACAGAAGATGATCAGAAATGAAAAAAACTCGCGTTGATAAGTTTACAATCCGTTCTAGTCTGTTACTCCATAAGTTGTCAAGACAAAGTTACAATAGAAGTTTCAAGTGAGTCATACGGAGGACCCGAACCAACACAAGAATCAATATTGTGAATTCAATTTTCGATAGCGCGTATGGAAACAATCGTTGGTACCGTACTTTTCGCCGGTCCGGGTTTAAGTTTGATACAAGATGTAGCCTTTGTAGGTAGAACAGAACATAAGTGAATGGGTGTCTCTGGGTTAATGTGGTTACCAGTGAACACCAACGGTAATCAGTTTATGTTATAACTCAGGTATCAAGTGATGATTGACTGTTGGCAGGAAAATCCGAGCGCTCGTCCAACCTTTGAAAACCTGAGGGACCAGTTGAAGAGTTTTGAGCAAAATCACCAGGTGGGTGTGAGGTTTGACTTTCTGTCGCCCGGTGTAGTACGAACTATAGCACACTGCTACATTACTGTTCAAGTCATCCGTGCACCATAAAATGAAATGTCGATCTACCTCGTTGTTCATGTTTTTTACAGACATTAATACAAGCAAGCTAAAGTTAATGCTCTCTACTTCTTCAAATATTTCCATTAACTATTTTAAAACTAATACAAACTCCTTGCGTCTTTCTGTTATTCTTCAGACGTACGTCAACTTGAAGAACTACAACCAGAAACTGTACGACAACGTTGAAGATTTGAACGTGTAATTTTGCTCCCAAGACCACCATTCAAATCTAAGTTCCGTTTTAAGTCATGTGTACCAACATGTTGATTTAAACTTTTACTGCTATTGTTGTAGTTTTAAAGATATTTTTTGAAAAAAGCTAGTAGTACGAGTAGTAAGAATGTAAAGCGCTTACAGGCGCAGTAAGCGCTATATAAATTGTGCATTATTATTACTATGTTGGTGTCAAAACCAGGTTACGGGCGCGTCTGATATGATCGTACTCCGAAATGAGAAAACTTTCAGGGAGATTTTTAAATACCCTCTTAAATCACTTAATAATATGTGTACCACCTGTTGGTCGCAAAATAGTGCGTTCGATATGACCCTATTTCAAAATGGGAAACATTAAAAATCGAACTGTTATCTCGATTGTTGATAATTAGGAGGAGTTTAGAGTTTACATTTCAAAAGAACGTGCAACTCGATTAAAAAGATCAAAGCTTTTATTCCACACAATCCAACGTTGGGAAGACTTTTATCTAACGCAGCCTATATCATGATTTATGCCATGCCTTGAAAAATACAGCCAAACAGAGGCCAGGATTGCCGTTGCATATTCATGTTCGACCTTCCCGTCATTACTTGCGCGCAACAGTTATGCTGGCGTTATTTCAAAATCAGCTGCGATGCTTTTCAACTCTTGCAAATGTTTCCGAACAGTTTCGGTCACGTCCGAAGATTTTCCGAACACTTTTGAAAAGAATCTCCTAAAAAACTGTTTTGAACCGCTTCCGAAGTTTTCCTAAAATTGTCGAAGACTTCGAGCTCTTCCGAAAGATTTCCCTGAATTTTCCAAAAATTTAGGCATGGCATAAATTAGTTATGCAATGTTTTCTCGTCGGATACCGTGGAAAATTCCACTTGTCACTTGCATTTTCTTCGTATACACACTCGCCTAAAGCCTCGTCTTTATACGGAAAAAACAAGTGACGCGTGGCATGTTCCACGGTATCCCACTCGAATGCATTGCATAACTAGTATGCATTTTATCCTTATGGAAATGGTGGTTGTAGGTGTTGGTGACGGTGAAAGGTTGACTCTTACACATTTGCTCTGAAGTTGGCACTGGGTGCTTCAAATAAACAAACGAGTAGGAAAAACATTAATTGGGTAGGCTAAAGTAAGATCAGAACCCCTAACCGATTTTATGAAAGAGGCTAGAATTCCAGAAGGTGATGATAATGACAAAAAATAAAAATAAAAAAAGATATAACAATAGTAATAAGAACAATAATAGTAGTCGTAGTAATGGTGATAATAAATATAATGATAATAACAGTGATAGTGTTAACAACAATGATATAGAACGAAATAATCAATTTCTATCGACATATACGTTCCTTGCATGTTTATTGCTTTATAGGTGCAAAACATTAGTTCATAAATGTTTTTCTAGCAATTGGATAGCGAATGTTGTTTTATTGCGAAAGTTGACGAATTTATTGTTATTTGAATTTGTGGAATAAGACACAACTGTAGAGACGATAACGGTGGAGACAGCACTTATAAACTATGGCTTGTACAAGTAATGATATCAATAAGTTTGATCAGCAGACTAACTTGTCTTGTCGTTGATTGTTTGAAGAGAGAGCGAGAGCTCCAGGGAAGCATATTTTTGAGTCGGCTGTGCGAGGAACTCTGCTGCTGCTATGTATAGTATTTTACAGATAACGGAAAAGAAAAAAGAGTACGGATTGGGGATTATTGAGTGCAAAGGGAATAACTATTTTAAAAAGCGAATTTTTTCAAACAACCAACGGCTGGCCACTCATTTGAAATATAAGCAAATGTATGGGGAGTACACAAAACTGCTATTTTTAAGCAGTAAAGTGTTGACTTGATATTGTTTGTTTGTGTTGCTTGTGCATTTAGCGGGGTTTACCTCGGTGTAAGAACCTCACGACTGACGTCATAGGGTTCCCTGAGAGGTGCACAAATGCCTGTATGAGCAATGAAGTCTCGTTGTGTCGCCGAGGATGAGCGATATGGTGCATACTTACACTCATACTCTACAAAATTTACTTCAGTTATGGGAAGTGAACTGTCGTCATTAACGTACTCGATGTCTGGTTAACGTCGGGTATATTGACCTGAAGTGTTTAATTTAACTCCCTTAACTAAAGTACATTTTCCAATCTATGAGTAGAGTAGTGTAACTTATCAGTGTTGTGGGAGCAATTTGTCGACTTCACCACTGGTCCCAAACCCATGCTGGCGTTAGTCAGACACAATGACGTCATTTATGGGTTACAGCCATTGAGTAAGGCTGTTAACAAGGTGAAATTTATATTTAAAGGCAAACAATTTTCACATTTGCATCACTAACATCTTAATCACGCCGGTTGTAGTTTCCGCTCTTTATCACAACCACGTAGTAAAGTCCAGTTATGGTAGCAACCCGACTTTGCACGCATCCGTCTCCAGGTTTATTCACCATGTCACTAGTTAATAGCACTTCTCTAAGTCAGCCAGTGGTATTTCAGTAATGTCGACATTTGCTGAGCTACGCAAACTTTCTGCTCGAAAATAATTTCTGGTGATTTTTTAACCTCCAGGCAGGATCACTCCAGAAAACTTGCCGAAACGGAACAGTTGATCTTCCGTGAATGTAAATCTATATTGCCTTAGTTGTTAGCTCCTGCGCACGATTTTCAAACCACTTCTTCTTTCAAACTCACTGATTTCAACTAAAGTGGTACTTGCAATTTCCAATCTATTGAAAAATTAATGAAAACCACTGAAAAAATGGTCCAAAACGAATGTAAACACGAGGAGACAGACGGGGAAGAACGTCGAGCGACTTTGAACCCCCCCCCCCCCTCCCCCCATAACAGTTATTGCGTGATTGAGCGTTCGCCACCAAACGTAGAGACTGGGAACGACTAGGTAATAGCCTCTTATCGAAAATCCAAGCGCGGTCGCCGACTGGGAGTCTGGGAATTGGAGACGGGAACAAAAAAGGAATTGGGGGGGGGAAGAAAGTGACTGTCGCCTTTGTGTACTGAAAGGCAAATTCCAATTGGCTAAATTTTTGACAGGAGTTGTCAAAATTATCGCTTTGCCAACTGGCAGGAGAGTGTTGAATTTGAATTTGATGCGATTGTTTGAAACAAAACAACCAGGAATTATTACTCGCGGCCGCAGGCGAGCGAGTCTTAAATTCGGCTCTTTTTTTTTTCCTGATTCAGACAGGAAACGCCTGAG
>JAOBYE010705845.1:0-11476 GCA_025403585.1 Parazoanthus swiftii
ACTGTTTTCTTTTTAAAAAGGAGGTTTTTCAGTCTTATTTCGTTGCGTGTACACGACAAATATCTACATGCACTTAGTGGTTTCAACTTTACTTTAAATTGGCAGGTGAAAATACTTGGAAGACTCAGCATGTGCCCATATGCTACTAATTGATTTTGAAATTTATAAACGGCAGCATTAAATAAAGTGTTTGAATTATCATTCCCTATAAACTGAAATGACGGTTTATGGAGCAACACCCCCAAAAACATCCTGTAGAAAGCGTTTTGAGAGCTTTTGCTCAAAGACATCTGCACATGGTTTGTCAAAGATTACCGACTCTAAGTCATGGATGAATCGTGTTTTCTGGATAACAGTTTTCCTTGTTTCATCTGGGTTGATGCTGCACCAAGTAGGAATATTAATAGAGACGTTTCTCGATTACCCCGTTAAAGTAACAGTGAAGTTAGTCCACAAGGGCCAGTTGGAGTTCCCTGGAATTACTCTTTGTAACGCAAACCCATTTAAGTACTCAGAATTCAAACATTCATCCGTCCTGAATCTTAGTGTAAGTACAAACATTTCTGGCAATAATAGCTGGTAATAATTACTCATAACATTTTAAAATGATTTAACCAGGAGTAAAACAAAACCACATGCAACTGAATACATTTTGCTGTTCTTCGTTAAAACACTCGAGAAGTTAAAACTTGTCTTCAGTTTAAAAACACTAAAAGGTAGAAAAGACAAAATAAACGTATCTAAACTTTGAAAGCACTTCAACTTTCCTAATCTGGTTGATGTTTTTCGTCGTCTCCTAACGAGTAATTACAATTCCAAAAAAAGAAAAACATCTGGCGAGTTCAACCTCTTAGCGTTTATAAGATCAGTTTTAACAACTCAAAATTTATAATTCATGAACGCTGATCTCCATGCCAGTAACATAAACTGTTCTTACTTGTTAGTAATTAGTAGATACAAAATATTAGTTCTGGGGAATCTTTGGTATAGGATAAACTTAGCTTTAATCGCTCCTTATAACGAAGAATGCCCATAGGCAAAGGCACTCATCCCATCCTCTCGAACTATCCTCTTAACAACTTCCGTTTGCTGCTCAGAGCGACTTTACTAATTGTCTCGGGAAGACCTCACGTTTGTGGCTTCTAATTAAGCTCATTTACCTCATCTTTTCTCTTCTCCTGAAGAAGCAACCTTTGCAATCCTTATGTACATGTGATTTTCTTCTTCACCACAGTTTTCTTGATTCCCTTGCGCCTCCTTACAGCTTTGCTCTCAGAGCCACAAATTCCTCAATAATTCGTCTACTCGCTTCATCCTTCATGATTCCGACGACCTTCTTGTTGAACACAATAAGTATTCGAGAAAGATGATCCTTTAGGGAATCACTTGTTTGAACTTATTTTCAACACCAACAGTGATGTCTTTGAAGAAGTCATCCATCATTGGCGATTTCATAAGTAAGCAAACCAGTGTCGGTAAAAAAGCAGTTTTAGTTGCCTGATCTCCATACTTTGGCAGCGTTTACCCATAATGGAAGTTATTCATCAGGGTCTCGCTGAGATCAAAAACACTCATTCCACAATAAATTGATTTGTTAAATGTCGGGTTTTCTTCTTCATGTGATATGTTTAGAAGAATATTCAACTTGTCGGCAAAACAAGATTCAAGGTAGGGGTTCGTAATTAGCCTTCTATAATTAATGATATCAGACAGTTTCATAACATGATTGGAAAATTTCTGGTCAAGCTCGTCGCAAACATATAAACATTTTAAACAAAATATACACTCACCCGAGTTAAAAGGAAGTTGAAATATACCTGAGGGTATGTCACGGCGATGTTCTATTGTGGAATACCGGGATAATTGACTGCGAAGAATTTACGCGCGATACAGCAAAAAACTTGCCATGTTAAAATTAACAATATATTACCACAGGACAAAAAAAAGCCCTATTTTAGAAAAAAAGGTACTGAAAATAAATTATTCGCTCAAACAACGGCGAGTCGCGTCCCAATGGCACAATATGCTCGTCTAGGGGATGTTCTAGTATCGTATCTGGAAAACCGGGGGAATCGACTGTGAAAAATTGGCGCGCGGTACAGCAGGAAAACCTCAATGCGATAGGACGAAACGAATCCCTTTTCTTTGAAAAGGTCGCTTGAAAGAAAATATTTACAAACGAATCTGCGAGTCGACCTCTTTTGCCAGTCGCAAATCCCGTGATCGTTACTTTAGCCGTGGTTTATCCAATAAAATTCATCGATATTTCAAAAAATCGAGACACGTTGTCCGACAATAACCTTTGTAGAACCCTAATATTTAATCATTGAGGCTGTAAAATCTACCAGTTTGTATAGGATGGTTCTCGAAGTTTGTCTCTGGATTTTTGGTCGCCAATTGCTTCTTGCAGCAAGTGCCAACCAAATATGTCAACAGATTACATCATCGAAATGGTAATAAAAGCGCGCATGGAAAATGAACTCTCGAAATCAGCATTTGTCACAGCCATGCCATAATCTGGGGGCAGATTTATAGGTAACCGCGGCCGAAGGCAAGTAAACGTGGTTCTGGAGTTTTTGGTAGAAGATCAATCCTGCTGCCAAAAAAGCAAGTGTTGCTAACGTTGCCTTCTTTGATGACGTTTATCGTCAGAATCCACATTTTCTGGGAAGGGCTATCGATATTCAAAAGTCGGTTGGAAGACTGCCAAAACCAAAGGGCGGATTCACATTTCCTGGTTATTTCTGCGAGCAGAAGGCGAGCAGCAAAATATTACAGTAGGTTTCCGTTTGGGATGCCTGTGCATCATGCATCAGTAGCCAGGTTTGTTTGAGGTTTGCTTCGACCGACCGGGCGACCGATTGGAATGTGACAATCACCACGTTTTCACGCCAAGTCGTAAAAGGGGAGTTTATGCAGCGTTTCTTTGCACGATATTTCGAATTAGTTAAGAGATTTTTCTGGATCTTAAAAAAGGAAAGTGCTTCATTTTGTTGGTTAATGTCGTATCTCATGTACCTGGTTTTTGATACAGATTTTATCAACATCGGATAGCCTACACAGCCTTAAATCAACAGCACAGTCGTTAAACTCGCAAGTTGAGTATATAGCGGCAAGAAATATTAAATGCAGATTTGGCTTCGCATTTTTTAAAACAGATATTTCAGTGTGCTCAGTTGCTCCCCGTTTTCCACAATGTGCTGATGAAAACCTCTTACTTGTTACTTTTTCACCTTCATACCGGTAGTTAGTAACTCGCAGCACTCCCCGTTATCATTGATAACTTCTGATAAATATCAAATATGTCGGATCTTATAATCCTTTGGATAAACAGTTCAAGAATGATTTGAGTTTAGGAAAATATTTTGAAGATAGCCTAATATAAAAGAAACAGGCCTTTGTGAAGTGGTTTGGTTATCCGAGTAAGTATATTAGTTGGACCTTTTGGCCATCTTGTATTGACGCTGACGCGCAATTTTAAAACACGATTCTACAGGTGAGAATGCGTGTTGTTGAAAAAATAAAGTAGTACAGTAAGCTTATAACCGATGTTTTGATCTTTCAAGTCAAGTTAGGCAATTTTTTTACTTGGCATGAAATGACTTTTATATTTTCACTTAGCATTCAAAGAGACAATACAGTCGTGCAGGGTGATTTTTGTGTTTTCACTTGACATTCCAGGAGAGTCAGTCAGTCGTGCGGCGTAACTTAAATTGTTATTTAACGTCACCTTCAATTACTTCCTTTTCCATTTAAAAACCTTTTTGAAATCACTTTTTCGGTTTCAGCTTTTTTCTCAGATCCAAGATTTTCTTGCAAATGTTGCGATACTAAAACGCACCGCACTGACGTGGGTCAGCCCAATCATAGACGCACGCTCTTTGCCATACAAAAACAGCGCGAAAAAATTGCTAATGCAATGATAAATTTTTTATAAGCAAAAATTACGAACCTTTTTTGTGTTTTCTTGTTGACAAAATAAGGAAACGTCAATATTTCAACAAGAAACGTTTCTATGGTTCCTGAGCTCGATCTAGTCTGAGTTTGTTCATGAATTGCAATTAACTGATTTAGACAACAGATCCTCATTGAAAGTTTTTCATGTGTGCATGTCTTGAGCGATTTGATCAATATATTAGCATTTTTGTTCGAAGTACTGCAAGAAAAATGAAACTGAAGCAGATGAACGTGGAAGACTACCAAAAAGATAATTATATCTTTTTTTATGTGATGTAGAGAACTAGTAAGGTTCCAGTGTAAGCACTTATTGACTGGAAAAATATCTTTTTAATTATGTGTCGTTTCGAATGGAAAAAAAAACTAAACTAAAAGCTTATTCTTGTCAGCTACGTCGTCTACTGTTTCATCGCGAATTTCCCTGCAAAATTTAACCTTATAACATACCAATTTGACGCGATTTATTCAAACTCGATGATACGAGACTTGAAAAGCGATTGGCAAAAGCGAAATAGTTAATTTTTGCTGAAAAGGCACCTTATTGATTTTAGGTGTTTGCGTGAAAACGGATCTGCATGATTTTGTCGTTGTTTGTCGAGCTCTTAAATATTCATTATTCATGAACTACAAAGACATGGTTTCAGTCAAGCAATTTCTTAATTGGTTCCAAAAGGATGTAGACTGTTAAGGGTTATTTCTTGACCGAACAGAAATGAATCGTATTTCAAGAGAGAGAAAATTATCTTCTACAACGATTATTCGGCGGTTTTGTAGCGAGACAACTGCACATGGCTTAGCGAAGATTGCAAAGTCGGAAGGCTGGGGGTGCACTCGGTTGATGTGGCTTGCATTCTTTCTCGTGGCGTTTGGGTTCATGCTTTCTCAGATTGGAACTTTGATTGGATCATATTTCATATATCCCGTTTCAGTTAAACTTAAATTGTTGCATCAAAAGACACTGGCGTTCCCTGGCATCACAGTGTGCAATGCTAACCCATTCAGAAACTCTAGACTTCCAGCGGCAGCTGTTTGGCGCTCGATCGTAAGTACATATCAAGCAAACTAAATATTAGATTCATTCGTTGAAGCAAAACACGATATGAACTCTACGTATACGGCCAGGTTAGTTTATTGTAGTTCAAAACCACACACACAATTTTCCAGTTTAAAAAATATGTTCGAACTACGTTTCTTTATTGTTTGAGAAAAAAAGTTATCACAAAACTGAATGACTGTAAATCCTAAAATTTGTGTTTTGATGAAATAATTTGTTGGTTGCTTAATTGTATTGCACGATAAACGAATGAACTATTTATTAATGTTTACCTCGCATTTTTATATAGGAAACAGATGATTTTGCCTTAATTAATGTTCGTATCTTTTTTTGTACTTTGCTCTTACAATTTTTTAAAAAGCTGAGCCTCATGCAGTACTAATGTTCTCATAGATTTCTTATTCTTATAAATAAAAAAAAAACGTTCATTAAACTATGTGCCATTTTAATGCATCCGTAGTGCAATACATGTATAGAATATAAAAGCATAGGGCAAATATATCTATGTTTGCTGTTTAGTATAGAACGGGATGAAAAGAAAGGCAATGACTTAAGGTTCTTATTGAATTTTGAATCCTTTGTTGTTTCGTATTGAACTGTTTCAATATTAACTCCAAGAAATATGAGTTCTGCTCCAAATGAAAAAAAGTCCTTGTTATATCAATACCAATCTTATCTTGCTATAAATTGAGTTTGATCAAAAGCGGTTGGCCATGATATGGTATGTTGATATGGTGGGATTGAGTTTTTTCGTCAGATTCAGACATTTCGAACGTTATCCTTCGTCAAAGCAAAATTTGAAAGTATCTTGATCGCCATATTAAACCTTGCCAACATATACTTTCTTACCTTATTACGATCAGTCAATATAACACTGTTATTATTATTATTGTCGTAATGCAACTTGCTTTACATTTTCCCGTTTCAATTTATATTAAATCTGAATCATTTCACTAATTTTAATTAAGTGCATGCATGCTGTAGCAACCAATTTCAAAGATTCTCATCACAGGTTAAATCAGCAAAATATTTTCTAATTTCCTGCACCAACCGTACATATCAGACTCAGAGAATTTTTCTGTGAATAATCTTCTGGAATACTCTTTCAGATTAATTACATTATAAAGAACAGAATTAAAACGTGTCTCTTTTTTCAGTCGGCATTGTTTTTTCTACTATCTTAGCCAATCGACAAACGTAAAAACCATTTTATATAAAAACGCTGAGGCCGAAAAATCAAGATATTAAAAACGTGTTAATACACACTGGGGTTGAAAAAAAGAAGTTTTTTTTATGTATTTTTTAGGAAAAATTAATATTTAACTGCAAAGTATTGTTTAATACAATGTTACACGTCAGTTACTTGCAATGTTTAGTTCGCAAAAAATGTCATTATCTTTAACCGTATTTAGACATGTGTATAGAAACGTCAAAAGCTAGCACAAAAAAATTCAATTTGGCTTGGAAAACCTAAACAAATTTACTGTAATGGATCGGAAAAAAATCAGTTTTTCCAAAAACAGTCTTTAAAAAGACAACTTTTGAGAACAACCTTGGAAGAAACTCCCAAAAATTTAACTCGGTTAAGTCTCCAAGCTTTTCGTCTTTATTACGAAAAGTGCGCAGACACAGATGACACGCCACTTTCACAGTCGCGGCTAGAGCAAAGTAATGGTTTTGCTGGTGGCTGCAACCTCAGTCTGTTTACATTGCTTTATGTCTTTTTAGGAGTTTTATCGTTTCTCACTTTTCAAAAATTATCAATATTTTCACTTTATCGCCCAATCTGCCATGTTCTAAGTCAGTTGGGCCAACCAGGTGAAAACGTTTTTTTGCTTTGCATATATTTGTGAGAGTGGCCTTTATTATGCACTGTTAAGAAATTTTTGAAAACTGATATTTCTTTGTTTATAGTCATTGTTTGAAGACTTTGTTTTTACAAAACCCTCTACGGCTGCCTTTGATGATAGTTACAAAATGAATTTTGCTTTCACATGACGTATGCTCACACCACCCGACTAGTGTCAACGTCTCATTTATCTGACTACATCTACTGAAAGATTCATGGTAATAGTTCCAAAGGCAAATACTTTTAAGTGTCAAAAAACCTTTGGGGTCAAAGTGACTATGTGTCCCATTATATGTTTAATGTTTCTTTAGTTGTTTTTAAATATTTTAGCTGGAGTACAATGATTGCTAATAGTGGACGTATCATTTGTTACGGGAGGGGGGACTAGTCATTTCATACACGATTTTCATAATTTGCTCCAGTGACCATTAACAATAACTTCAAGTCGAGGTCAGCATTTTTTTGGGTTTTCAGAAGGGGTCACACTTTTTTGGCAATTCTGGACCAGTGCAAGTTTGTCAAATTTTGTAAATTGAATCAAAATTTTACTCAAATTGCGAGAAAAGCTATTTAAGAGACCTTTAAAATCAAATTTTTACCGGAGGCTTGTCCCCGCCGCCCCCAGGAACTTGAGCCTTCAGCGCTCGTATGGCGCATTCCTCTTCAAAATTTATAGATCCTTCAGTGTAAGACTAGAGTTTTATTATATGCTGTCATTACTACCTTCATTTTGTCCGATTGACCCCCCTCCCCCCTCCCCCTCTTGGGATAAATTGTTAGTCAAATAGCTTGGTCGTCCGGGGGTTAACCGTTCTTGGTTTTTGAATAAAAATTTAAAGGACAAAAAGAAAGGATCGGCACATTTTGTAACATACAGTTTAAAAGCAGTTCAAGAGCCCGGGAAAACAGCTAGGGTCTGTTTAAAACTTTTTTTTTCTGTGCTAGTTGAATTTAAAAAATTATCTTTTTGGGGACTTTTGGAATGTATAAACATTGATTTGTTAATTACAGTACCGAGGAGAAATGGACTTAATTTTGATCAACTCCATTAAGCTTGAATGACAAAAATGCATCACCCACGGGGAAAATGTTGTTTACTACTTAGTAAAACTGATGAACTATAATAGCTGAGCCAGATGGACCAGCGTGGGGGTTACACTCTTTCCGATTACGTTACCGGGAGGGGGGACACAGAAATTTTTATGACCCCAAACTGCAAATGACTAGCCCCCCTCCCGTAACAAATGATACGCTCTAAGTGAGATGTGGTATGACACAACCCAGCAAAAATTTGAAGTGATCCATAATGTCATCTTGATCAAAGATGCATTTGCAAAAGTAAGTTTTAGTGACTTTTGAAATAAAATAAATAAAATAAAAATAATTGGCTTATCATTCACGTTTTTGTTTTCAGCTTTTTTTTGAATGAAATTCTCTCGGTCTTCTCCTGGAGACTCATAGCGTTGTTAAAACGTTACGCGTGTTGTCCGACAAAATAACTGACTGCGCCATGTGCAACAATATTTACAGCAAAAACACTGTGCGAGATAATGCGCATTTAAAAGCAAACCAGTTATTCGTAGGTCAAGCAATGGTAATTATAAACAACCAATCAAAGGAAGGGAATTTTGGATTGAATGATAATATCCTTTTATGGCCGATGTCCGGTAATTAACTGCACGCTTTTCTTACAAGAACAACTTTTTTAAACAAGCAAACTCTTCAATGTCACGATACTGAAATTAATAAACTAGTCTCGTTATTTTCATGAGTAACATAATATATCAAGACTACATAAGTAGCATATTCAATCATTTCCCTCGAAACCGGGACTTTTAAAAGTAAAAATGTATGCAAATTGAAATATGCTCTTTTGAGTTCTAGATGGCTTCGATCTGTTAAAATGTTAATTTGAATTTTAATTGTAAATTTTTTTACACCTGCGGGGTTTTCTCTTATAACTAACTGCTCTTAAAACTAAAAACAACTTCAGCTAGGTTGAAGCTGTGCCTGAAAAGCTCAACAAAACTAGTTAGGAAGAATGAACCTCCGTCCAAGTACATCTGGTTGGTATAAAAGAAAAGCAACTAATATATCTCCGTCAGCTGATTAAGAACAGTGTCCCCCGAGGGAAATTTTGGTTTATAACCTAGCCGTCACGTAGCTTTCGAAAGAATAATTTAAATTACTTGCTTTAATAGTGTTTTAATTTATTATGTATATGCTCATCAAAAATCTAGATTTACTAAAAGCACCGGCAGGTTTGATCCTTAATTTAAAAAAATGTCCAGCAGTCCTATTTTATTCTTTGCAAAATGAAGTGTCCATTGGAAGTTTCCGTTCCTCCCTCTGTCAAAAACAGCAAAGAAAGGAAACGGGTGACATGTGCGCGCAAACATTTTCCCGCCACTCATACACGACGAGCACTTGCCTGGTCGCTATGCTTTTCGAGTTTTTGCTCAAAATTGCTCGATCCTATAACAAGCTATTCCACTACGCTTCGTTTACCGGTGTTCATTTGTCATATTACCCACGTCCAGTTTCCATATGGCCTTGCAGCTCAGTCGGAAGAGCAATGACATGGTGATCTGTTCCGGAGGTCATGGGTTTGAATCCCACCGGGATCAGAGTCGAGTTTTTCTTTTGTTCTCCTTGTGGACCCATTAGCTTTCTGGGACTTTCTCTCAGAAGGAATTATTTGGAATGTTTGTAAAGCACTTCAACTTATCACATTTATATCAATCCTCCGGGCTCACGCAATTTTGACGAACTGTGAAAAGCACTCGAGTGAAAGTTAATTCCAAACTAAACGAGGATTAGTATGATCACTCCTACTGTTTTGAGCAACCAATCACAAAGCAGAAATAGCTGAAACGGCCAATAGATTGAAAAGCATTGTTTATTTTTTGCTTATCAAAATGCGATTTAAAAATGTAAACAAGTTGGTAGTTGGATTTTGTGTCGTGCAGTTTCTGTCGGAAATTGTTTTAATAACTTCAAATCCATTTATTTTAAAGTAACATATAGGTGTTCGCCTTCCGGGCCCACTCAATTTTTATGCACTTAGAAAAATTATCTCGTGCAAATTAATTCCAAACTAAGACTACTGCTAACTACAAACGGCAAAATGTAGTCTTACACACTATTCAAAGCTGCTCGAATATCTGCAACACCAATGGTGTGGGAAAGAAGTGGGTGTTCATACACATAGGAAATAACTTACAAGCTTTTAAACCCTTGCCTTTTCCTTTTAAACGGAACATGAAGCATTCTACTTCACCAGCGAAGCCTTCTTGCCGGGACCTTGTTCGGCGGTTTTGCAGTGAAACAAGCGCACACGGAGTTGCAAAAATTTCCGGTTCACGTTCGTGGCATGTCCAAGCTACATGGATTGCAATCGTCCTCATAGTGTTTGTCCTGATGCTCTTTCAAGTGTCACTTTTACTGCAACGATATTTGGAATACCGCTTCAAAACAACTGTTGATTTGATTGATCAGAGTGAGCTGAAGTTTCCTGGGGTCACATTATGCAACACCAATTCATTGAAATTTTCAAATTTCAGGATTTCCATTTTGAGCAGGGTCACTGTAAGTATCTGAGACATTTTATTTCCTATGTAAACGCTTTCTTAATTTAAAAAGGCACGAGTTTTTTGTCGCGTTTGATAATCTTACAAAAAAGCGACTGGCCGTATTAGTTTCTCGAACTTTTAATTTACTTAAAAGGGGCTCAAATGCCGAAAAAAACAGTCAAATCCGTTTTAGGCTAAGTTTAAGAAACAGAGAGTCAGTCGGTTTGTTTTTAACTGACATACTGAAAGTTTCCACTGAATAAGCAATATGACTCAAAACTTTCCCCTCTGGCCGGGAATCTTACGAGTCAATGGTTTTCTTATCCCTTGGTGAATTATTCTACAGTCTTAATGCTCCCGTGTTCTTCTTTTTAAAAAAATACCTTTATAGTGACTTAAGAGCTAAAACTCATATAACGAATTCCTTGTCTTCTAAACCCTGGAAAATTACATAATTTATAACCTGCATGCATGTAAAATATTTATATTCTTTCGCATAAAGTGGCTTCAAATTAAAACATAGTTGCACTTTGTGAAAGTGCCTGGGGCTGGAGTTAAACCTGTGATGTGGTTTAAAGTGAAATAAAAATGCTAAGTTTTTATACAAGACCCGTCAGATCTTTTAACACTTTTTATCACAACTCGTTATCGTCTATATTGTTATGGTACAACTGCTATTCAATTGGTAAGATGTGCAGATTGCAAAAATTTCGTTAAAACTTAACGGTCCACTATGCCTTATTGGATGCCCGTTTAAGACTTTACTCTAAACTTCCTTCTGGCTAAGTGTGTGATGTGTTGATATTCTTACTTCTTATACATCTGCTAATCTTGTCCTTCGTTCCAGCATTAACAATATGCTATCCCTTCCAAGAACAAACCCTAATCTTATAGCGAACAAAAACTTTCTTCTATATCTTTACCTCATCTCTCAAACAGTATTCCGAAGTGTCTCATTAAAAAATGTCCTCCCATAACTGCTGACTAAAACATTGTTTTAAGGAATGTTTTGATATACTTGTAATTTAGCAAATATTTTTAGAC
>JAOBYE010705956.1:0-11473 GCA_025403585.1 Parazoanthus swiftii
CTACCTCTACAAATGAGTAAGCCTGTCACAAAGTTCAGTGGCATTGAAAACTGTAAAACTGTTTTGAGCCACCTTAACCAGTTTTTAGATCACAGAAATAGAACGAACAAATGGGAGTTGGCAATCGTTTGGGTGGGTTCACTTCAAAAACCGTGACTTAAGAACTTTTAAACAGCAGCAAAAATGTAGAGAATGAATGGTTAATTTCACTTCAACGTGCAAGTTTACACGTCCGTGCAAATTCACCGTGCAATTTTTTAAAATGTCTGCTTTTGAGAGAGCATGTACGGTGAATTTCGCGTGGACGTGAAAGCATCGCCGCTGCTCGTTGGCAAAACCCATCCCAAAATCTCAAATTTACGTGGTCACAACATGTCCAAATGGTGGACTCTCGCAATCTGGCATTTTCAGCATTAACTGACAGACTGTGTATGTAGCCTAAGCAATGAAAGTTTGGAGCGATAACGGCAGTTTTGAGACAACTGATTTCTGTTTGAATTATTTCCGAAGGTCGGCGATACAGCCAGAGATATCGCAATGCAGAACAGTTTCAAGGACATTATAAAGATGATTCCAAATGTTGGCCCCAGCAAGGTATTAAATATATCAGAAGTATTTTGAAATATATTTACGCTATGCAAGTTATTGCAAGCATCGTTCTCATTATCATCACCGTCACCATCATTATTATCATTATCATTATTACCATGAACACTGCCTCTGCCATTTATATCGCTGTCATTAACAGTACTTTTATCACCATCATTATTATCATCATCGTCGTCGTCATCATAATCATCGTCATCGTAATCGTCATCATCATCATTATCATCGTCACCATTTTCACCAGACAGTAGTGGAGGATACAGACAATGTCGTTGATAGAGACTCGGTGATAATGACACCGATAGACATTGATACCAATTAACAGACAAATGATCAGATAGTTGGATATTGATAACAGTCAACCCGACTTTCAAGATAAACAGAACAGTTGTAATCGCAAGGAGAGAAAAACTACCAGTGCAAACTAAGTTCAAGACACAGTCAGGCAGACAGACAGAGACAGAGACAGAGACAAAGACAAAGACAGAGAGAAAGATGAACAGGTATATATAGGGGTGTCCAAAATTTTTGCACGGGGATTCCACATTACGGAAAATAAGGTTGACTGAGAGAATCTCAAACGTGAGTCAGTTTGGTGCATGTGGCGATCGGTAATTTTTAACTCGTTACTCGTGAACTGCAAAATCAGCAGATCCTCATAGTTAAATGTGAAAAAAGAGGTGGGTCTAAGACTCCTGGAACCTGCCCCAGGTATCTCCAAGAAGCTCATAAGACTAGTCTTATGTGCTTCCGTATCTCTCTGATATAGTCAGACTGATAATAACTGAAAACCTTTAACTTAGACCTCAGTTGGTCTTTGAAAGTCTTAAGAATTCAGTTTTGTTTCTTGACGACTTAGAAAATCTTATTGAAAGGCTTTTAACATGGCATTGCAGAGTATGCAATTGTATTTTTGTTGCTCCAGTGACTTTTCGTATTCAGAAAGTCAGAATCGACAGTCATTATCTAATGAAAAGCAAAGTAATCATTTCACATCAGTGCCACAATTTATTTGTTTGAACTTCATTTCGCACCTTTGTTTTTGGAGGAAAATTCCCTAAAAGACCTTGATCTCAGTGTCTGAAAAAGTGTAGGAAAGTTGAGTAAGACAAAAATACAGATATAATGATACGAATGTGATAAGATGAAGAGCTCTACAAATATACCAAGTATTGACAGACAGACACTCGGAAAAAAAATGGCCCACACGGAGAAAGAGAAAAAATCCCTGACCCCGGCGGGAATCGATTCCACGACCTCCAGAACAGATCACAGTTGCTCTACCTACTGAGCTACAAGGCCAGATGGGAGCTGGTTGTGGGTAACTAAGATGGTAATGAAGTGGAAAATGAACACGTAAGTGAGGCAGTAACCAGTAAGGTTTGGCCGTTGAGCCTTAACAAACAATAATAATAATCTTTACTAGGTAACTCTCTCACTGTAAAAATGATTTTCAGAAAGGACCTAAAACACAGATTATAAAAAGTAAAAAAAAACAATCAAAAACACAATGCAAATTGATGTTATGAATGTGATAAGATAAAGTGCTCTACAAATATCCCAAGTATGAACAGACAGACACTCGAACAGTCAGGCAATTAGACAGTCAGACAGCCAGATAGACAGACAGTTACTAAGTGAAAGAGGTTTTTGTCCCTATAGACTGCATTTTTGTAACATTTCCCTAGCTGGCAAAGCAGAAAAGCGAGAAAGTGACACCCAGACATGTACTGACAGACACCGCTTCCACTTTCACCACAACCAACACCCTACTGTATGTTCCGCGACCGGTACCAGGAAACCCCGTGCCAAAGGTGAGCTCGGGATATATAGCATCTTGAACTTTGAACTTATTGTCGACATAAAACACAAGTGACACAGGTTTTTAATTAGGCTAAAAATGATAACTATTACATTTATTATTTGAGACTGTTACATTTATCTTGTTTATCTTCATTTATACTTAAGGAGTTAAGCGCACCCTGTTTTGTTATTCTATTTGCAGTCGCTTCCTCATCTTCATCGCCAACATCAACCACGTCCCTCTAATCATCTTCATTATCAGCCACTTTTGCCTCCTCAAAGTCTGCTTCCCTCTCAAAATCTTCATCATTATCGTTAACATCATCATTGGTCACTTTCAACTGCTCAACATTAAACTAATATCTTATGCTAACATCTCGACATTGTCATCATCTTTGTCATCATCACGATTGAGGAGTTGATCCTTTGCATGAAGCATCCCATAGAAAACGTTATTGAGTATCCCCGGTTGGCAAAAATTTTCAGTGATTATCGTAGCTTTGCTGTATATAGATCAATGTTTTATCAGAAAAGGAGAAAATCAAAGACCTTTTATCCTATTGTGTTTAGAAACCATGGCAGAGAAAGGAGTATCTGAAGTTTCTATCGTGGCGCTCCAAGAAAGAAGAAGAAAGTCACCTAACAAAACCGAAGAACGACCTTCCTCCTCTCAAGTTTGAAGAGATGTGCTCAATCGAAAAGGAGTTCAGCACTCGCTCAATAAACAGAAGATCCCAGAGACACCTCAAGCGATCCAAGGAGATACAGGAGAAGAGAAAGGTGCACTTTTTGACACTTGTTCTCCCACATTTTATCGTTGAACTAGTGCAGGATTCCCACGCTTAGGCTCGGAAAAAACGACGAGTTCGAACTTTTCGTGAGTCCGCCTAAATCGTAGTTCGGGTCGTCCCAAGTTTAGTTTTCTTCGTCTGTTCAGGTCAAACGTCGAACTTGACCCAGAAGAATATTATTTAGTGTACCAAAAAATGAAAAAGATGCAAGATTGCCTGATTGCCTGATTAACTTTTATGGTTGGAAATCCTGCACCTTCCACTGTATAAATCACAGCTTACGCTGTAAAACTTATAACTTTATGTGGAAAATAAATCCGTTGAATCCGTTGAAGAACCAAATTTCAGTCGTTCTATTCGTCTGGGGCAGACGGGACGATCCAAATAGAATCTGTCGAAATCAAATAGGGAAACGTCGAACGTATCCTAAACTAACAATTTTGCTATATATAGTTCGACTCATAAAAAGTTTGATATTTATCCGGAGCCTAAGGGAAGAGTCAGTGAAAAACAAACTTCTAAGGTCAGGAAATTGTCAGGGAATGCGTCTTTAGACGTTTATGGTGGCAATATTTTTCTGTTAGTTCTAGAAAACTTACAGTTTATCAACGACCAACGAAAATTTTTCTGGAATTATTGCTGGCAAGGTGAAGGCAAGCGATTTGTTTTGTGCTGTTTTACTTTTTATCAAGTTAAAGATAAAATTTTAGGGGTCAAGGTAAGAAAGAAAGTAGAAGAGTTTGCGTTTTTTCTTAGATTAGTCCTTCTTATTTTGAGTTCAGTACAAAAAACAACAAATCATATCTCAAAATAGAATCTAAGTAGGATTCCTGAAATACGTGCTCTCGTTTCAAGTTAAGTAGGATTCCTGAAATTATCTGCTCTCATTTCAGTCCTCAGGGTTTTACTCGGAGCCTGCACTGGAACTTCGCGAAGACTCCCAGCAAGAACAGGCAAGGTCGGTTTTACTTCTATCCGCGCGCGCGGGTGCTGTTACTTGTGTGTATGTGCGCCCGCTTGTTTGAGTGAGTGAGTGTGCGTGTGTGTGCGTGTGTATGTGCGAGATCGCGCGTGTACGTGTGTACGCTTGCTGCATGCACGTGCCGTCACTTACTTGTGTACGCATGTGCGTGTGTGCCCACATGAGTTTTCTTGATATGTACACGTGCGCTTGTGTGAATTGTTTAAGTATGAGGTATTTAAGAAGTATCATTACTCTTGAAATGGATAGAGGGGTTTTTTTAACCTTGAAACGAAAACAGGCGAACCGAGCGGGAATCGAACTTCTGGAGTTTTGGGTGGTTATGTGAACACTCGGCGAACGCCTGTGTTATTGGATTTTAGAACACGTTCATTCTACGTTGTGTTTTGATCTTTGATTTGATGCTGATTTGTCGGGAGAACAAAGTTATGAACATAGCTAAAAGGGTTTGTTTCAACAAACTATGATCGAACAGCTACAGTTTGTAAGTGCTTTGTAAATGGACAAAGAACTAACAACCATTAAAGTATTGCTGATTTTTTTTTCTTTCCAAGCATTGGCAGATAAAACAAAAATTAAAACTGTATGGACGAGTTTTTCAAGGTCAAACGAAAATCGCTTTGTTTACTTACAAAACGTATGTTTTGCATTCGACGAAGGAGAAACCTCTTTAGTTCCCTAGGATTCAATTCCTTTTCACGGATTGCTGTAAACTACGTATACCAGGGCATCGATAAAATGCAATCGGAGTTTATTTTAAAACTTTCCAAACGTTTTCTTAAAAATAGAGAAGAACTGAGTTGCGATCAAGAATTTTCAGCCTAGCACTTTCTTCAGCAGACGGACCACCATGTAGTTTACCTCGGCATACTTTGTAGCCCTCGTGGTGCGTTGTTTTTTTCATAAAGTTCAGCCGTGTGTGATAGCGTGGCGGATGGTGACATTTCTTTTCATGGTGTTTAGAAAGATTACAGGTGCTATTTCACAAAGCCCGAGGGAGTCGTGCTGCGCTAGAAAGCAGTTAATGCAACGATTCTTTTGAATAGAGATCGTTGATGATTGTTCATGCTGGGTTGAGCCTAATATAATAACTTAAATAGGTTTACGTTCAGGGGCAGTGAAAAAAACATGAACAAGGGCCACGGAGCTGGGGGCAACGTGTGCAATTGCCTCCCTATCTTTATTCTTTGACTTTAATCAGTAATATAATGCCATACTGAAAAGTACCATTCAATATCTGCACTCCGCCTCAACCCCTCCCCCCCCCCCGCCCCCCTTGGGGTGGACACCAAGTAGATTTTCATGTCTTCTTTTATGAAATGCTAATTGAGACGAATTTTTTTGACAAATATTTAAAAACGCAGGCCTTTTGTTCATGTCTGAAGATATATAGTAACGCAATACGAGCTTTGATAGTTAACGCTGCGTTATCGATATCGCTTGAGTTCTTTTTTTGCTAGTATATATTATATTTCTTAAGAGTTCTCTATTCGGGATAAGCCATATGAACTATTCTTATCTCTCTGTGTGTTTTTTACCAACGGCTATTCCTGTATAGGATGTAAAATGCTCAACGCACTTAAAAAGCCCTCTCAATACGTCAATGTACAAATGTTTTGTTTACGTCTTGATCGAAATATAAAAGCTTTGAATATGCTGGGCGGGCATTTGTTTAGACTGAAAGTAAACAGACAATATCGAGCAGGATATCGGTCTTTGCATGAATAACATTGATTAGTCGCACTTCGTTTCACCCCGTTTTAGATTCAAAGTAAATGCTGTCACGGTCACAAGCACTGATATTTTTTGAACTAGTAGCAGCTAACCTGGCATTTTGCCAGCAACAAAATCTTTGCTTCAAAGACATGAACGTTTGAGATCTGAACGCTTGTTGAAGCGCAAGACAGCTTTGAGAAATGTTTCCCAGACGAGCTCATTCGTACAGAAGTTGGACTCCATTTCAGTGCGCTCGAATCAGGTAATGCACGTTTACACATATAAAAATATGTTAATATTTCCTCAAATTCCATCTCCTTTTTGGAAACTAGCTAACAGTTTTATGTTCTATTCTTTAAGACAATCAAAATGAAATTGGTTGCATGTGTTCTCGTCTGGTTTTATAAGTTAGAAGATTCTGATTCATTTAATACTTATTAGAAGAACAGCATCAGAACGCTTGTGGCAACCATGTTTTTGTTTCCCTACCAAAATCGTGTGCTTTATTTTTGAATATGAAGTCATGGCAACAGCTTTGAGGAAGACTACAAACTGCGTTCGCTAAATGGTTGATTGGAACTGAAACTCCGCAAGTTACGATATTTTTTGATTCCTATTTGTTTCGACTTGAATTGAATAAAAATGAACACGGAACTGCGTGATCTTTATATGTCTTCACGGCGCGTGATCGATCAACTTTGCCAAATTTTTTAGATTAATAAACGAGTCAAGAAAAAGATTATCTTGTTTTTCGGATATGGATGCTATTTTCGTACCATAAATGTAATTCAGAAAACCAAGTCGAACGCCAAGGAATGATGCAGGCCCAATCCCGATTATCGTGTTTGTCAAATTTGCACTTAGTCGCCAGAACTCTACTATTCTTTGTTATTAGTTTTGTAAAGTGTGGAAAACAAACTACGTGAACACAATGCAGCCAGACTTTCCTGTTGTGAAACCTCCATTCGCTGCTTTTATTTGTTACACAGTAAGCTCATTACGATAGAATAAATTTTCATCTGGCACATTCAAACTCACTGATCGGAGGGAAAATTGGCAAATGATTAACTTGTTCAGTTGTTGGTCCAGTTAATAGCTGAAAAACGTTTATCAGTTTGTCAATCTATTTTGCCGTTTAACTTTATTTGGTTCCCCTATTTACACTCTGCGGCGGCTGTGGCGAAGAAATGAACTCTGCATGATCTGTTGAAGCTCGTTAATTTTAGCTGTAAGCTCGCTTCCAACACGAACTGCAAAAATCTGACAGTTGCGTTGAAGCAATGTACAGATTCCGGTCCCAAATGAAAAAGTTAATTAAAAGTTACTTCAATAGAATGGTGCTTTTATTTAACGATTCAAGCTTGAAGGCCCAGCAGATTAATCGAAACTGATTTATTGAAACGAGACAAAGATAATTTATAGAGCTAGCAACTTAGCAAATTCATTTGCATTAGACAGTGTAGTCAGAGTATTATTCAGAGAAAGCTTACATGATTGACTGGCACGCACAAGTCGACTCTGTCATATATCTTCTTCTCATTGGTAGCTTTGAAATTAGGTTTTCTTTCATTAACCAGCTGCCACTAAGACTGTCACATATAAGGGTCATATATTGTGTGTTGTTTGAGAGGTAGCGGGTTCTAATAGTATGTGACGGAGAATATTTGAGAAACAATCAAAACTAAAACTCGAAAAAAAAATGATGAGAAATTCGATCGAGACACCGAGTTCTTGATTCTACTGTTTGGCAGTTTTGTTGGTGAATTTGAAATATTTCTGCAGCAGGTAGTAATATCGTATCAGTTCGTGAGAATCTGCACTTTCATTAAGGGTTAAGTTTGAATAACCGCAATTTAAGAGTTAAACCATTCTGGCAGTTATGTCATTTCCGAGCTCAACTGAAAAGCTTTCCGCAACTTTTTTTGTGGCCTTCTTACGTATTTGATGAAATAAAGGCAAACTTGAAAATATTCCCATGTTAGTAAGAGATTCTGATATCTAGCTTTGTTAAAAAAACATCAGTATTTCTAATACACACAATTAGAGTGGAGAAAAAAATAGTCTCTGTTTTTAGTCATTAACAAACCCTAAAATTATCGGCTTTTCCTTGACAAACTTTAAATTTAAGTTTGTTGGAATGTTCGCAACTTTCGAATTTTTTTTACTGAATACTGACATGTCTGAAGGTGACCAAATTAAATCTATTTGACTATTTTACGAAATGTTACGATGTTGAACTGAAATATAATTTTTATAAGAGTTTTAAAAAGCCCTGTTGCCTTAAATGAATGGGTCAAAAGAGAATCCATGTCTCTGAGTTTCCCTTTTTTGTATGACTGTTGCGTTATCATGTTTGATCATAGTCATAGTCATAGAAACTTGTAGCACACATCAGTCCGTTTCCGGTTATAAAATAAATGCTTGAGTGTTTTAATCCAATTAAAATTGCTCTTTACGGCTGAGCGCAGATTTACTTTTGTCTTTGTTTTTGTTAATCTGTGACAAGTTATTTGAGGTCGCCAAATCTGACACACAGCAGAAATGTTAATAACGACAATAATCGCCTAAACTCCTTGGCTGCCGGCGACCACACGAATTCGATTTGGCTCGTATCGAACATCTATTGATTGCCTTTGTAAGTTAACTAACATCATACGAGACCTGCCGAGATAATATTGATTTTCTTTTATTGACCTAACACAACAGAACTTCGAATTCTTCCGTCGTGCTGTTGCGGTTCCGTATCATTTTTAAAAACACTTGTTTTTCAAATAAAAGTTTTAAAGATTTTGTCTTGTAGGTGAGATATTTGTATTATATTACTTTGTAAGTTGATAACAAAACTCTTTCAAGGCTTCAACAATCACGCTATTAAAATTCCTAATTTTTTCAACCTAAGACTCTCCCCTTCTTTGATTCAGTGATCAAAGATGCTCGCTTGCTGACAAAAGCAGGCCTAACGAATCTTGAACGCTATCACAGAGAGCACTGAGTTGCGCAGAAATTATCAACATACTTTTTCACTTAAAAGTGATTCTCATTTTCGTAAAAGGTAATACCTTCTAATTGCAGCTCAATGCATTCATTATGCTTGGTATGTTTAAACGCGTTATACAAAGTTCATTAATCTTACAGAATCTCAAGTGCCCTTTTAAGTGTTAAAACAAAGTCCTGATATCTTTTACTGATACGTGTGTTCAGTAACTTGTTATAGATCACTTTTGCGATTGTATCAGTTGAGTCGCCACTTTCGTCTCTTGAGTGTCGCCCAAAAGACTGCAGTTTTTGTTCTCAGATGCTAAAAGCGTATATCATGCTCATAGACCAACCACCGTATCAAAAATTCCAGAACTCGGTGTTGGAAAGAGCGCCCAAGTTACTAGGCGTTGTATATGCTAAAACTTTTTCAGAACGTTAAACGCTTTTCTTGCCGACCACGTACAAAAAAATTTAAGATAAATTTTTGTTGTCAATATCTTTAAGGTGCTCTGCCCAATAGTATAAAAAGTTTTCGACTTAACCAAAGTATCAAGAGTTAAGAAAAAATGTCATAAGGTCTCTGTTTTACGTAGTAAAGAGGAAAAGTCAAACCTTTATATGACAAGAATAAACGAAAATCACAATGAACACAGATTCATCAAGAAAGTAACCAACTTTTGATAGCATACTGAAAAAGCTTTGTTAACATGTTGAATATTTAACACAAAATTTTGTCTTTCTTCAGCACAACACAAAGCAAGGAGCAAGTGAGCGAAGACATAAGAGTTTCCAAAAGCAAACACAAAGGAATTTTCAACCTCTTTCGCAGCGCTAGTGATCCAGATTTGCGGGCTGACACAAAGAAGAAAGCATCATTTTTCTCGAGAAAGTTGTGGGACAGATCGAGCACCTCGACGAAAGGGACTGGGGACCAACTTGGGTCTTCCGCGGATGGAATGCCTGAAAAAAATGAACTTGAAGAAACGCGAGAAAGGCGCATGCGTGAACCTGGAGGAAGGGGAAGAGAGTACGAGGATGAACGGTTAGAAGAAAAGCGAGAAAGAAGGAGAGAGAGGAAAGAACGGAAAAGCAGAGAACACAAGTTTAAGTCTTGTCGAGAAAGTGACCAAGATGATGATGTTATGGAAGACAGGACTCCTTGTCAGTCACCGAGGACGAAACGTAGATCGTCTCATGGTGAGAAAAAACACCGCCATCGAGATGAAAAGGACTCAAAACATAAAAACAGGGAGAGTGATGACGAAAAACGACGTGAAAAACAGAAACAAAGACACAAGAGGGAAGGTGACGCCGAGTCACGGAGCAAGAGTAGAGAAAGGAAATCGAAAAAGCACCCTGATTCTGAACATGCGCAGTTTGATAGGCGAGAAAGCAAGTCACGAAGTAAGAGTAGAGAGAGGAAATCGAAGAAACACTCAGATTCTGATCATGCGCAGTTTGATACGTGGGAGAGCGAGTTGCGAAGTAAAAGCAGAGAGAGGAAATCGAGGAAACACCCAGATTCTGATCATGCGCAGTTTGATATGCGCGAGAACGAATCACGAAGTAAAAGTAGAGAGAGAAAATCGAGGAAACACTCAGATTCGGATCATGCGCAGCTTGACATGCGGGAGAGAGAGTCACGGAGTAAAAGTAGAGAGAGGAAATCGAGGAGACACTCAGATTCTGATCATGCGCAGTTTGAAATACGGGAGGGAGATTCACGAAGTAAGAGTAGAGAGAGAAAATCGAGGAAACACCCGGATACTGAACATTCGCACTTTGATTATAAAGACCACAAGAAAAGCATGAGGCACTCGAAATCGCAGAAAGACAAAAAACATTATCGACACGAAAGTGAAGGTAAACAAGTAAAGCACAGTGTGCATGAACGGAAGAAGATGGCGGATTCTGGAACTCAAACTGGTGTTGATGTTGATGTTCCTACGGCTGCTATTTTGCAGGTATGTATAAACCCGTACGCGTTTACTATCGTAGGAAACGCATTCGCGGTTCTGTGTGCAGTTTATGCATGAACTTGTTTATTTTTTAATCTGTTATGATGGTAAATGGACCTGTCGGGAAAAAATCAACCAAGCTCACAAATTTGCAAAAAACAAGAAAAATATACAAAAAGTTAGAGGGTTTTATTACACTAGGATTGCTTATCTTGCTTTTGTTCGTCCACTGTGACAGGTCAGCCGCACTTTTTAGTCGGGAAAAAGTTACATACTCTAAAAATTGGATTTCAGGACGCCATCTTCGAAATTTGGCCACCTTTTATTCCTTTAAAACATCGCACGCATGCGCAGTGGTTACTCCAACATGTCTGGTGCATGTGCTTGTGTATATGTGCGCGTGTGTTCGTGTAAAAATAAATATAAACGTAAATGTAAACTGGATTTTAAGTTCTGTGCCAGGTTAGCTCTGCTCTACTCTACTCTGCTCTGCTCTGCTCTTTACTCTACTCTACTCTGCTCTACTCTACTCTACTCTGCTCTTTACTCTACTCTACTCTGCTCTACTCTACTCTACTCTACTCTACTCTACTCTACTCTACTCTACTCTACTCTACTCTACTCTGCTCTGCTCTGCT
>JAOBYE010706067.1:0-11473 GCA_025403585.1 Parazoanthus swiftii
TCGATTTAACGAAGTGCCAAGGGACTGGGAAAATTAGTTCGTTGTGTCAAGGGTTCGTTATATCGAAAACCTCCATGCCCCTGAGATTCTTTTCAATTTGCTAAACAATGATATATATTATTGGACACAGTATTATGATAATGGCAACGGTAGATGCCAACAGGCAGTTCACTTTCTGTTAAAAATGCCAACTGTATGTTTTGCCCAATAACCTATAGTAGAAGAACTATAAATAATTTTGGTTAAATCAGTGCGAAACAGTGCGAAAGTGACCAGTAACAGTGTTGTTAGCTCTTGGCGTTCTGGACGTTATGTGCACAAGTGAGTCATGGAAATTGGGAAAACCTGGAAAGTAGAAAAGTGGTCGTGGAAGGTCAGGGTAGTTCAGTATCGTCGATTCATTAAAAACAACTTTATCGTCCATCAATTTTCAAGAGACGTTTTCAGGTTTTAAGTGAAATAGGCCATTAAAAGTCGTAGAATGTAGCTTTATCAGTTAAAAAATGTACGACCATTGGGTGTACAGCTTGAAGTGCATAATTTATGTCTTAAACGATTGTTTAGTATCTCTAAGAACAAGTCATCTACACAAAGCTTATTAGCATAGCATGTTATTAAAAACTAATTTACGTCATTCCGAGATCATGTAACGTTTTAGGTCCTAGATGACAATGATGCTCCAAGCGCAGTCCTCTTGAACCATTCCCAAATCTACGAAGACTCGACAAATGGCTCTTTAGTGGGTTTCCTAGAGACATTAGATCAAGATGCTGGACAGACACACGGCTACACATTGATTGACAGACAAGGTATCCACAAGAACTTTACTTTTACTTCTTTTGAAGCTGATTTCAATTGAAGTTCTAAATACAAGCCGCGATCATCAACACACTTCATTGTTTTGAAATATAATTGAATGAACCATTTATTATACACCGAGAGATAAACAGTGTAACGATATATCTTCAGTTTTTCAGTATCTCGTGAACAGCTGCTCTATGTTACTACTCCTAAAGTTATAAAGAGAATTTAACACGATGACGTTACCCTTTTCTTCTCAAATGCATTTCCAACTGTTATGACCTTTTAAAATTACTCGTTTTGGTGGGGGTGTTGCGGCGCTCTCAATGAAACCATTGCTCGTTTTCAGAAAAATTCATGCGAAAATTCTCAACCTTATTTTAGACCTGATGCTAAAGTTGCTCCGCTTTTAATACACCAGACGGTACATACTGGGCACGTACCTAGGGCATTTCCTTAAGGTGGAACCCCACCCCCCTGTTCTTTCCACAAGCCTCGGGGACGCCCCTGCATAACAACAGTTTTGTTCAAAAAAGAGACCCGAACTCAGACCAAAGCGTGTCAAAATTCCACGCTTGTACTCTTTCAACTCATCTCCCGCTCCCCCTGGGTTACATACCTGGTTCCGGATTGCATGCATTACTACACTCTCTTTGTTTTCAGTATTGTGTCCGTAAAACTTAGAAGTAAATGATTAAATAGACGCACAGACATAGAGATGGTTTTATGGGTGGAAGGATGTATGTATGTATGTATGTATGTATGTATGTATGTATGTATGTATGTATGTATGTATGTATGTATGTATGTATGTACGTATGTATGAATGTATGGATGGATAGATGGATGGATGGATGGATGGATGGAAGGATGGATGGATGGATGGATGGATGGATGGATGGATGGATTGGTGGATGAATCGATGGATGGATGGATGGATGGATGGATGAATCGATGGATGGACGGATGGAAGGATGGAAGGATAGATAGAGGATGGATGGAAGGATGGATGGATGGATGGATGGGTGGATGAATGGATAGACACTGTGCTGTGGAAGATTACTCAATGATCTTGTTATGGAAAGCCTTTACGCCTGATTTGCATTGTTTGTGTATCTGCTAAGAATAACGTTCTTTCAATTCACACAGATACATTTATCATCAGTGGAAACAAACTATTGGCCAAACCGCTGGACTATGAGCTAGAAAGCGTTGTTAACGTCACAATACGTTCAACAGACGATGGATTTCCGCCAATATCCACCGAGGTACGGACAACAGTGTCGTCAACACGTCTCCCGTGATAAAAAATCTGAGCACTAAACTAACTTTGCAACTCAACGCTGGTTGGAGAGACATTCCCAAGGGTGACGCTAGAAAAAATTTATCCCTTAAACAAGTTTATAGGGAGGGGGGGAGGGCTCGAACCCAAAATCTGAAGCTTTACAGCAAATAAAATGAAACTGGTAGTAACAGTAGCCTAATCAGCAACAGCTCTTCTGACGTAAATGGGATGACGTCATCACTTATAATTTATGCAAATATGCAAAATTTATAATGCATTTCGGAATTTGAATAAAAAAAATCGATTTTTTTTACAAAATTTCTTAATTCTCTTCCCTAAAGTTTTAACCTTAAGAAGATTATTCTTTTATATTTTTAAATTATTATTGAAAAATAGATTGATTATAGAAATGGAAATTCTGGTCGAAAATATTTTCAAAACAAACAAAAGAGCATTTCTGGGAACCTGATATTTTGAAATTACGCTCGTTTCTTAATTTCTCGTTCCTATATCAGATAGTAAGCTCCCTATTTATAGCTCTCAGGGCTACCGTAGATGATTCATTTAACGCCCTGGGCGTTTATTTAATTTAAATGGTTTTGGGGGGACGTATAAAAGATAAGAAACGTCTATTAGAGAGAAGCGTTATTTTTTACAATTGATATTTTACACTTCTTAATATCGATACTTTACACTTCTTAACAAACGCTTTCCAGCCAACAAAACTACTTGCAATTAGTGCAGTTTAACAAGAAAAACCGGCGAGAAACTATTGCAACAGTCTACAGCTTGTGAAGATAAGTCAAAATGTCTTCACTTCCATAGCATCCCTCGCGTAATGTTCTGCAAACAAGTGTACAAAACATGTGGGGGTGCGTTTATTAGATACGGTGCGTTTAATAGAAATGAGCGTCTAACTGAAAATCTTGCATTAACCTGGGCTTCTATTAGATACGAGGCGTTTAATAGAGAGTGAGCATTAAATAGATCATTTACGGTAATTAGTTTACGAACAATTTATATAATTACTGATAATTTATATAATTACCAGACCGTGCTGGTGGTCACCATCATTGATTGTAACGACCCTCCATCTGATATTGAGGTCCAGTCACCTTACAAATCTTACAACAACTTCACCGCATCCGATGCGATAGTAATCGAGGAGAACAGCCCAAGCAACATGCCTCTGGCTAATTTGACTGTAAACGACCAAGATTTAGGCCAGCAACACACGTGGACATTGCTAAGCGGATCAGAGTTTTTCTACATCCAGCCGCTAGACTCAAACTCGTCAGCGTTACTTGTCAAACAAGGAGCCATCTTGGATTACGAAAAGCACAGAGATGAACCTTTCACAGGTAAGTTTAAGTATGTGTGACGTCAATGTCATGAGAGATAGGAAAGAAGAAGTATGAGAAGAGTGGAGAATCAGGGGAAATGAAAAAAAATTGGTTGCTGGAAATTCTTGTATGAAACTTGGAAAGATTCCTTAAAACTGATAAAAGTACTCGGTATTGAATTACTCTGCCGTAAAAATCCTCAATCCCAGAACAGCATCGCCACAAAACTAAAGGAATCAACCACCTCCTTTGTCTGTTTGGCCCTCAGAGGTCATGCTGCAGAGGAAATGGCCAAAAAAAGTTTACTTCAATTATGGGAGGTGAATTGACGTCCTTAACGTACTCGACGTCTAGTTGACGTCAGGTGTATTAGTTTAACTCCCACAACTAAAGCAAGTTTTCTAATCTATGAGTAGAAGAGTGCAACTTATCAATATTGTGGGGCGATTTATCGTCTTCGCCACTGGCGAACCAAGTCTGACGTCTTACACTGAGGTAGAGCTACTTTCTTTAATGGCTTTCATGCCTCGTCACTTTTTCAATCTGCTTCAGTGTCTGGAAAAGATGTTCTGCTCCTCATGTTGGGCTTTATATATAAGGTGTCGTTTGATGTTCTTTTTTTCTTGTTTTCTCACAGTAACAATACAATGCACTGATGCAGGCAGCCCGTTGTATTCAGTAAGTATCAATCAGCAGGTCGCCTTAACGGACGTAAACGAAGTGCCCGAAAATTTTAGTTACAGCGGCCAACTCGTAGTTATGGAGAATTCCAGACATGGAACAGCGATAGCAGGAAGATTTTCTTGTCAGCAGTGGGACCCAGAGGAAAACGAATGTATCTTTGAGGTTGTCGGAAAGTACGCCGAAGTTTTTAAGGTAAGGTACTGTTTATTGCGTCAGATAACGCTTTCGAATGTAACACTCTTGAAAAACATTGTTGTTCGGAAAACTGTCCCGACTGGGAAAACGTAAAGTTAGCACGCTCTGTGTACAGGATGAAAAAAAAAATCTTTCGGTTATAGTAGATTGTGGTGCAGACTCTAGGTTCCAATCATAGATCGTTTTGGCTTGGCCGAACTTTATAATATAATTTCCAAATTAACTGGCTATGCGTAGTCTAGATCTGATGATATGGCTGTCACTTCATTAAGCAACCCTACGCCAAATGAAAAGTATTTTTTTTTGTAAATAAGTACCAGAATTGCCACTTGGAACTGCAATATTGCCTTGGACCTCTATTCACCGTCTTAATTATTTATGTGTAGTCACAGTTTCTAAAGTTTTTTTATAATCTACTAATGTTATGGTCAAAATATTTATGCTCACTCTTTGTGTGTACACTGTGTTTGTGTTTCTCTGTCTGCCTTGTATGGTGCAGTCGTATGTCCGACCTCATGTTAATCTTTCAACTTGTGCTAATTCTGGCTGCCTGTTATTGTTAGCTTTTGTTATTTCAAGTGGCCAGTCCCTTTCGTTTCTTTACTTTATTGGGCAAACCAATAGGGGACATAAAAAGCTTCGTCGTTGTTGACAAGAAATTTTTTACAGCCGCGCGGGAGACGGGGGAATCGACCGGGGGGGGGGGGTTACTACATGGGCGATCAAAACTGCTTAGAGTTATAAGTAATGAAGCGAATGTAGTGTTGTTCAATAAGGTATGTTTTTATAACAAAACCTAACGCCAAAATTCATTGGTCTTTGGGTTTACCTAGAAGTAAGAACCTCACGACTAACGCCATAGGGTTCCCTAGTTAAGTAATGTACAAATGATGTCACAGTTTGAGTAATGATGGATCGTTCTGTTGTCGAGGCCATTGGCGACACAGTGCATACCTACACTTATACTCTACAAAATTTTCTTTAAGTATGGGAGGTAAGTTGACGCCATTAACTTGGTCAACGTCTGGTTAACGTCTCGTATATTGTCCTGAAATGTTCGATCTAACTCCCATAACTAAAGCACATTTCCAATCTATGAGTAGAAGAGTGCAACATATCAATACTGTGGAGGTGACTATTGCCCTTCACAACTGGTAAAGCAAGTCTGACTGAGTGACGTCGGTCGTGAGTTCCTACACAAAGGTAGAGCCATTCCTTCACGATGCTGAATTGTTAAAAGGGTTTCTTTATTAAATTCAATGGCCTTCATTGATACCGACTTGGACTAAAAGTTTTAGAGAGCGAATGTTTCAGTTTTTGTTGCTTTTCTTGTAGGTGAACGAGAACAGATCTTTGGAAGTAATCAATTCAACATGGTTGGACTATGAGGCCATCACTCCACCCGCCATCTTGAACGTCACCATTAACGCAACAGACACGGGTCTTCATCCTTCGCGCTGGTTGTCACGTGACGTTCCTATCTCGGTTCTGGATACGAACGAACCGCCCTCGGATATTAAAATCGAGCAGTCCTCGGTTCTAGAGAATGTGTCTAAAGGGTATTGTTTAGAAATTACCTGTGAGAATCCCGAACCTTATCAGAAAATTAATTTCACCCTGCTTTCGCTCTATAACGGCACCTTTGAACTCCAGGATCGCTGTGAAAATAGCACTAGGGGACGGAATTCGGTATTTCTGATTGTAGTTGGAAACCTTAATTATGATGTCATAGATGTTTACGAACTCAGGATCGCACTGGATGATGGGTATGATGGTAAGATTGTTGAGCTGGTTTCACTGAATATCACAAGAGTTGACCCTTGCACTCACGTGACAGAATGCCACGTGAATGCCACGTGTAATAGAATTAACGGGCGAGAACATAACTGTGTTTGTAAGCTCGGTTACGCAGGTGATGGGTACCAGAAGTGTACGGAAATAGACGAGTGTCTGCCGAACCCGTGCAAGTTTGACGGCCTCTGCACTGATCAACTTCACAACTACACGTGTAATTGCTCAACTGGGTACCAGACCTCTTACTCAATATTGCCCCTCCCTCATTGCCAAGAATCGACCGAGGGGGGATGCGAGAGCTACCTACCTCGGTGTGAGGAGATAAATGAGTGCGACTCCAATCCTTGTAACAACAGTGTTGCGTGCGTTGATGCTTTGAATAACTACACCTGCTTTTGCGCAGCTGGCTTTAAGGGAAGGGACTGTTCAATCAACATAGACGAGTGTGAACCCCACCCCTGTGGGGAACAGGGAGACTGCACGGATGGCATTAACAGCTTTACGTGTCGTTGCAATGAGGATTATATGGGTACGCAGTGTCAGCGGCGACAAGAAGACTGTAACCCAGACCCCTGTGTTCAATACGATGAGGTATGTGTCCGACCGGATATCCGGTATGAGCCCAGACCCCCACTTTGCGCATCCAGCAGTTTCGTTATTACGCTTCAGTTCAGTCCAAAGGTTACAACAACAAATCAAGTCGCGTCTTCATCGTGGAAATACAAACTGCAAGCCTTTTTTAGGAGTGACCTGGTAATCCCCATCAGTGAGATGACACTGAAAGCCAGCGACAACAACACGGTCCAAGTATCAGACGGCATCTTCGTGGAGACTGGTACCTTTGATGACTCCGACAACCGAGAGCACACTGAAGTCAAGTTTGTTGCCAAGATAGATGAAAGTGTCCGCGCTGATTTCAAACGTAGGTATCTGCCAATACCTTAAAGATGTAATTCCCGTAATTCGGGACTTTTCTCAATATTTATTGGGGATATATTTATATATATATTCAATTGTGTTCGGCAATTTTCTCAATATTTCTTCCAGAATATTTTGATATACCAAACTTTTGTGCATTGAATAACTTATTTCCATGGCAACCATGTTTTGGGTGACACCTTTTTTTAGAAATGAGAGAGTCCTGGGAAAGAAATTAAAATTTGACGTCATGTATTGTTCAAAATGACTTTACTTATGATTAATAGTTTGGTTTGAGCAAATTTATTAGCATACCAGTTTTAGTTTTGATGACATTAATACGTTTCCAGTTAGGGATGAGGAAAACAAAACTTTGGTAACTCGCGTAGAGCTTCACGCTATGTTGGGCCAAGTTTAATTACAAACTCTAGAGTTTGGATACATATAATAGTATTTGGACAGATAAACGATTTCTTCAAAGAAGGCTACAACATGCAATATCTTTTCTGAATCTCTTTTATGTTTTGACTAGGAGATGTGTGTTGGAAGAAGTATTAGATCGAACCTAGTTTCGGTATTAACTCACTCATTATACGTTTTGTAGTCAAAAGCGCTTTCATTCCAAGAAATGGACTTTTCCGAGCCCTGAACCGCACTTGTCAATTTATCACTGAGGAGGAGTTGTTTGAGTTCCATATCTGCCAGGCAGTGTTTGCAAGAATCCGGAAACTGGGAATCCCTTCCCAGCAGACCTTTGACCCCGACACCGGGGCTATTGCACAGAGAGATCACAGGTCGACCAGGAACCCGTTACTGTATTACGTCGGGGGAGCCCTGTGCGGTCTGTTTCTCATCGTTTTACTCGTGGCAGTTGCCCTATCTAGCCGGAACGCGATAAAAACCAAACGGCGGTGGCATCTGAAGCACGAGAAGTTCATTTCCAAGGAGCCTGATGAGTTTTTCACAAACGTTCTTCAGAGGCACCAACTGACGCACGAGGCGGACCGGTAAAGACAGCTTGTCCTTGTCCTTGTCCTTGTCCTTGTCCTTGTTCTTGTTCTTGTTCTTGTTCTTGTCCTTGACTCTTGTCCTTGTCCTTCTTCCTGTCCTTGTTCTTGTTCTTGTTCTTGTTCTTGTCCTTGTTCTTGTCCCTGTCCTTGTCCTTGTCCTTGTCCTTGTCCCTGTCTCTGTCCTTGTCCTTGTCCTTGTCCCTGTCCTTGTCCTTGTCCCTGTCCCTGTCCCTGTCCTTGTCCTTGTCCCTGTCCCTGTCCCTGTCCTTGTCCCTGTCCTTGTCCTTATCCCTGTCCTTGTCCTTGTCCCTGTCCCTGTCCTTGTCCTTGTCCCTGTCCTTGTCCTTGTCCTTGTCCTTGTCCCTGTCCTTGTCCTTGTCCTTGTCCTTATCCTTGTCCTTGTCCTTATCCTTGTCCTTGTCCTTGTCCTTGTCCTTGTCCTTGTTCTTGTTCTTGTTCTTGTCCTTGATTCTTGTCCTTGTCCTTCTTCCTGTCCTTGTTCTTGTTCTTGTTCTTGTCCTTGTTCTTGTCCCTGTCCTTGTCCTTGTCCTTGTCCTTGTCCTTGTCCTTGTCCTTGTCCTTGTCCTTGTCCTTGTCCCTGTCCTTGTCCTTGTCCTTGTCCCTGTCATTGTCCTTGTCCCTGTCCCTGTCCTTGTCCTTGTCCTTGTCCCTGTTCTTGTCCTTGTCCTTGTCCTTGTCCTTATCCATGTCCTTGTCCTTGTCCCTGTCCCTGTCCTTGTCCTTGTCCCTGTCCTTGTCCTTGTCCTTATCCTTGTCCCTGTCCTTGTCCCTGTCCTTGTCCTTGTCCTTGTCCCTGTCCTTGTCCTTGTCCTTGTCCCTGTCCTTGTCCTTGTCCCTATCCCTGTCCCTGTCCCTGTCCTTGTCCCTGTCCTTGTCCTTGTCCTTGTCCTTATCCTTGTCCCTGTCCTTGTCCTTGTCCTTGTCCTTGTCCCTGTTCTTGTCCCTGTCCCTGTCCTTATCCTTGTCCCTGTCCTTGTCCTTGTCCCTGTCCTTATCCTTGTCCCTGTCCTTATCCTTGTCCCTGTTCTTGTCCTTTTCCTTGTCCTCGTTCCTGCATGTTATTGTCCTTGATCGTGTCGTTGTCGTTGTCCTGGTCTTTATCTTTAAGTTTATTTGCTTTCATTGTACAAAAATGAAAAATACATATGATTGTATACGACATAATCATATAAAAAGACTACAACAGGTATGCACCCAGCAAGGTAGACTGCCGAAAGTAAGAAAACTAATTAAGTGTGTTAGTGTGTGCATGTTGAACAAGGTAATATAAAATCGTGCAATAAATATAAAAATGAAAACTCTACTGTACTATAGTAAAATAGCTCTACGTGTTAAGATCAGTAAAAATACTTATTAACAGCAATGGCGGAATTTAGTTAGGTTACGAATAGAGTGACATTTAAAGCAGACAGATTTCCAAGTTGGAATGTTCTCGGGTTAAGGGTGGTTGCCAACGCAAATCTGTAATGAATATAGTGTGTAGTTTTGAAGGCGGCCACTGTAGGGAGGGTTCTGGTAGAAGATGGTAACGAGTTCCAGAGCCTCACTGTGCGGATAAAGTAACTTTTTTGGAAGGTAGAGGTCTTACATCTGGGAGTTATAAAGTCGAGGGAGCTACTGTTTCTGGTTGATCTGATGTCAATTTTTGGTTGCATAAATTGATAATTTCAATTTCAAAATGACCATTTACTGCCTTAAAAAAATAATACAAGGTCCTTTAGTTCGTGCCAATATACGAAAGTGGCAAGAGGTTCAGCCTTAAATGCCTTTCGTTATAAAGAGACTGGCACAAGGATATCCCAGAATGCATTTTGTGACGCGTCTTTGGATTCCTTCCACTGATTGAAGGCCCCTTGCTGAGAGTGGCGTCCACACTTCGCTGGCATATCCCAAGAGAGATCGAACTAAATTTAGAAAGAGTGTATGTTTAACTTGTAGGTTGAAGCGAGGATTAGATGTTCTTCGTAAAAAGCCGAGCATTTTTTGTGCCCTTTTGGCAAATCCCATTTCAAGGTGGGGCAAGTGAACACTCCAAGATCTTTCAGTGATGATGTTTTCTCGATTGGTCGTGCAGCAATACTGTAATAACTTTGGATGGGCGTGTTCCAGAGAAGGCTTCACATTTTTCCTCATCTTTGTCTTTGCATTTTGCTTTATTCTTGTTTTATCCTTGCCCATATCTTAGTCCTTGTCCCGTGTTTGTCCCATGTTTGTCCTTGTACGTACTCGTTCTCAATCTCATCCTTTTTCTTGTCCTCCTCCAGTGCTAATCTTGTTCTACTTTTTGTCCTTTCCTTAGTTGTTGTCGCTGTTGCTGTTTTTCGTAGTTTTATCCTCTTAATAACCAATTAATTTTGGTGTCATATTAAAAGTTGAAACCCTGGCTCTTTGTCTAATGTCCGGCGTCTGTTGCAGTCACAAGTTTGGCAACGTCAACCCCTTGTACGGCGAGGACGAGGAGGAAATTCTAGCCACTGTCCAAATGCAGATCAACCCCCTCTACCAGAGATCCATGCAAGATAGTAATTTGCAAGAAGAGATGCAGCTCGGGGTCGAGTTTACAAATCCTATGTACCAGTCCTTCAAAGAGATCGACGGTCAGAACGGACAGAGTGAACACTGAGACCGTGCTGGCCCTGGTACCAAGGGTTTAAACTTGTATGAGATCCGGATTTGCTAAATTCCCTTAATTCAGGAACAAGATGACATGCTGTCTCGGCTCATTGAATATTCCTATAGTCATGTAATAGGGTTAATCATTGCAATTTATGGTTATCTATGGTTAGTGAGGGTTAAAGTCTGGTTCAGTGTTACTTCTATTTCGTAGAAAAGGGATAGAGCATAATAAAATTTTGTTTTTTGGCGGCGGATTGAGTGGTTGGTGTAGCGACGGTGCATACTAGGGAGAGGGAGGACCGGGGTTATTTAGTGTCATGTAGTGACGTCATTTCACCATATATGGAACTGAGCCGTGTGCTCGAATCAAGCAAGAGATTAAATGAGTGTTCGCGTGTCTGTGCCCTTCAGTATTTCCCATACATATACCTAACGAACCGTGAGAATTCAACATTTAGAACCTATGTAAGAACTTTCCACAAGTTGTCTTGCAGCTTTTGAGCAACTTTTTGGTTTTCGAGCAATATTTTGTGTTTTGTGCAACTTTGGGGCTCTGGGTAAATTTTAAACTTTTTTGATGCGTTGTTATGTACAACTGACACATGATGTTAAGTTTGGAAAGAGACAAAATACAATATGCTGCGATCGTCGGTGTTCCCCGTCCGCGGACAGGGACGTTAAGCCGTTGGTCTAGTCTCTCGACTTTTTATCGGGGGACTTAAAAGATCGCACACACTTCTCGAAAAGAGTAGGGTTTCGACCCGGTGTTGTGGTCTGTAACCTATGAAGACTGTGCTCCGAGGTCA
>JAOBYE010706094.1:0-11472 GCA_025403585.1 Parazoanthus swiftii
GAGGGGAGGGGGAGGGGGTAGGTGCAACCATATTTTATTTCAGTACCAATTTACACAAATAAGTACATGTATACATAATTATAAGGAAAAAGAATAAAAGAAAATATTCAGAAATGTTGGTACCTAGCTAACTGTAATAGCCAGAGGCTAGACTAGACAGCTAATATTTTCATTTTGGCTTTTGTACAGTCAGAGAAGAGAAGACAGAAAGAACATAACAATTTACTAATCAGTAATAATTTATAAACAAATATACATGTATACAGATGGTAATAATATCAGTTAAGTGAGATAAATAAGTTGAAGATTTGAAATATGTTTGGGACAACACAAGCTACAGTTTACAGCTAGTATGTAGTGAGCAATGTAGTGTGTAGTAGATCAGGTGGAATCGATATCTTTGTTTGTAAGATATTCAAGCAGTCAATTTTTCAGTTTCTTCTTAAACATAGATTTACCAAGCTTTTTTAGTTCTTCATCAAATGAGTTCCACACGTTTGCTCCAGTAAATCATATACAGCACTGAATTTTCCATGCAGATATAAGGCATTTGATTAAGCTTTCCTTCCAGAGAGACTTGCCCTGGAAGCTTGTCTCTGGGGTGGGGTGATAAGAAAAGTAGCTTTCAACAACTTGGCACCCCCAGGAAAGGAACCATTCATCATTTATACCAGAGGAGGGTCAGCAAAAATAGGGGAATCCTATACTTTTATAAGGGGAGAGGGGGTCAACAACAATTTCATTATCTTGCCAGGGTTTAAGTGGGGGTCATGCAGTTTTTGTTTTCAAATGAGGTGGGAGGTCAGCTGTTTTTTTAGACTGCTTGGGAATCTTGCCTACCCCCTCTGATATAAGTCTCTAAGTCATTTATGACTCACTGAAACAAAATTGAGATACATAGTTTTTTCTTTTTCAAAGGTTGACTAATCTTTCTTTTCAAGAATAGTTTATGGCGTTTAATGTTACTGCTATAAAACACTGCAAGGGGACAAGAAGTGACGTTTTGTGATACCAAAACACTTAATATGTGCTAGGCCCAATTATTAAAACAGTCACGAAAAGAACAACAAACATAAAGTGATAGAAAAAATATTCTATCTCAGCAGAATACACATCATTGACATTGTGTTTGCTTGACTAAAAACATTTGATCAAGATTAGCATTACAAAATAAATATGATTTTAAAATGTTTTTCTATATTTTCTATAAGGAGGCTAGGAATGGGTGAAATAAAGTGTTAACGCAGAAAGGGCACTCCTATAATTGTATATACAGTAAACAATCAATCAAGATCATTATTAATTTTTAAATCACCACAAAAATTTTAGCCTCGAGCTTCAGGGTTGTTGACTACAATTTTACAGATACTGATTAAATTACAATTAAAATCATATTTATGTTACAATATCTGGCTGCTTACTTGTACATCAGTAATGTAAAATGCTAAAACTATACTAACAATATTTTTATTTTGAGATCTGGAAATATGTTGTATCTCTCAAAGATTGGTTGGTTGAAACAGTAAAGTTCTAAAACAGGGTACATGTACATATATAGGATACCTAATCAGATGAGACAGCTTCAATCATCCTTTTTATGCGTAACTAGTTCCGCTAAGATTGAAGAAAGTATGTTTAAAAACTCCTTAAAAAGGCAAGAACATCCAATTAATCTAAATAATTCCCCAAACCAGCAATATGATTAACTTGATGGTCAAGATGCTTATAGCACGTGCATTTATTTATCAAAATATTAAATATATAGCTGGTGGATACACTCTACTTCTAATCAATTTTCCTTTTTCTTTTTCTTTTGCTGACGACTTTTCTTCAAAGTAAGTCTTAAGAATTAAAATTATTTTTGCTTAAAACTTGTCACAAGTGATTTTTGGTTAAAAGTTTCCTTCATTCTAAGCAGATTTAAGAATTTGTTCCAGTGTAGCGAAATTATCAAACTATTGAAGACAGCATAAAATACATAATAAAAGACTTGACAACAATGCAGGATCCATACATATTCATTGTTTGACAGTGTTGTCAGCAGGAAAAGTACCAAGTACGGAAGACCAAGTAAGCACTTACCCCCCTGGAACAATAAATCTGGAGAAAGTTTGGGGGTTGGTACTTACTTTATATGTACACGGTAAGTTTCTGAAGATAACTTGTACAAACATAATAAAAGACCTTTTTGAAAACCCCAAACAGTGAAAACCTAAGTGAACAAATTCTTGAATTACATGTAACCTTCAACAACTGATACATCATTCTTCAATCTCCAGATTTCAGTTTCTATAATGTTTCAATTCAAAGTTAGCCAATGTGGTCAAATGTCCATTTCGCAAAGGTCACTTGTCCGATGGACAAAAGAACAAACTTAAGTCAATAACTGAATGCTAGGCAGATGTTTTGCATTGTGATAGGTAACAGCAGACTAGAGTGATAAATTAGTGATTGAGATAGTTTAAAACTTCCACTGGCAAGTTAGAGTTTTTTGATCTTTTGTTTACCACTGTATTATAATAGAAAGCTTTGTTTAGATGTATTAGTTACTACTGGTATATCTTTGTTAAAAAACTGAAGCTTCAGTTTTGCTGTGATTTTAAAGAGATCAAAATAAATATATCTCTGAAAAGGTTGGCATTGTACCTTAATGAAAGAAAACAATAAGGTGGGCAAGTCAACATTCTCACAGGCAATTGAAAATGCACATCTACTTGCCCTTTGGACAATCCTTAAATTCTAACACTGGTAAGTATTTTGCTTTGAGCACCATACGCGATACCAAAATCCAGGATTTTAACCCCTAAAAGGTACGATGCAGGGTCCCAGCCCCTGTTAGTATGGGAGTCCCCCCTAGTTTTTATTCTGCTTTATGGTCAGTATTTTTCTTTTATGTAAGGTTTTTATGATGAACATTGCTTTGCATAATTTTATAGTTAAATATGTATTTTTGGAAATCAAAATTGTAAACTTGAAACACCCCTTTGCAAACCATTTCAGTAGGCTTCATTTGTCAGACATACATTTATCCTTTAGTCACATATCCTTAGACTGGTTTTAACACTCCCAGGAGTTAGTTGATTTCTGATTAGATGGTAGATAATCTACAGCACATGTAGAACCATAACTTTATAATGTGAACAATGAATCATGATGAACAGAGACAGTGGAACATTCGAAATTATAACATACTTGCTCTCACTTGGCAAATAACAAAAACAGTAGTTTCTTAATGACATACATTCCGACCAGTACTAAGATGATATTACTGTTGAATTAGATGTATTTTTGAGTTTTACATACAATGATGCAGAAACAATAACAAATCATCTTGTAACATACAATACAATATGTATAAGAAAATACATCATATACATAAAATGGTTGAAAACAGTTGAACACCTGAAATATATAAGCAAATTTTCTCTCACTTTTGCAGTATTAAGTAAATTACTTTGTCATTTTCAAACTCTGAGCATTGTTATTAATTATTTTTTGTAAAACTTTGGGTCAGTTGGATTGTTGATCACAAATAAAAAAAGGGAATGGCCTTGCTAGTCCACCATGGTAATACTTATCTCAGACAACTGGACTAGTGCAAATACAGATCTCTGTCAATACTCAAAAAGTGAATTCACAACACAGGGCCATAGCCTAGGAAAACTGGGGGGGGGGGGCACTGCCAAGAACCGAAGGTGTGAGCCTTCTAGGGGGGTCCAGGGGCATGCTCCCCTGGGAAATTTGAAAATAAGTTTGTCTCACCATTGCCTGTTCAGCACAGTAATTTTTCACAATTTGAAACAAAATCAGAGTGCCTATAACTCGTAAAATATGACAAGTTTTTCTCAAACTTGGAGCAATTTTCTGAGCTTGATATATTTGACACATTTGCTGGGGAAAAAACTGGGGGGGCATGGCCCCCCCCGGCCCTACCCTTGCTACAGCCCTGCAACAGCTACCAGTATTGGGAGCGGTAAATTTCAAATTCTTCATAGATTTCAAGTCACAATAAGCTTTACTGACTGTGTAGTGTACTAGTAATTACATGTAGATAGCCGCCATCCAAACATTTCTTCTTCATATAATTATTATTCTAATTCCTTTGCTTAATCTTATTGTTACTATTAACAGTTATTAATCGAAAAATTAATAGTTAATAATTTTAGTATTTGTATCTAACTGTAGTGTCCAATGGGGTAGCCCACATGCCTGGCCATGGTTTTGTCCACACCCGTTCGATAACTAGTAGTCTTTGGCTTAAAAAACAGACATTTCACATGTTTGCCTGCCGCTGTACTGCATTCAGAATGAAATATTTCACTTTACAGGAAGCTGTTAGCGACTCAGCCGGAGGTGTATTAAAGTTCGCCTTCATTGCAGTTAACGGATCACGAATAATTCCCTGTCTCGGCAACCATTAGTTTAACGAAGTTTTACGTCCGAGCTCTTGACTTGGCGCTTTAACAACAAAACGCTATTAGCGTTACATATAGAACACGACAATCGAAAATGAAAGACGAATAATATAAATCATTCTATATTCAAAAATAGTGATTGTTCAAGTAGCATTCAAATATTTCCTAAAACAATTACTGAATTAATAAATTTCAGAAACAAACATTGTCATCGGTTTGCTAAAACAAGAAAATTACGGTCGTTTCCTAGATTCAGTGCCGGATAACGATGGAGCTCTTGGCAATATCCACAATTTTCAACACATAATATTTTTACACTGACGAATAAAACTACAATTATAGATGAACACAGAGCGACGCAGCATACTGGTTCTTCGAGGCACCCGCTGGTCATGATTTGTGGATTCCAGCTTGGCTTACACTTATCGGACTGTTAGAAACCAATCCCACATGGAATTACTACTTACTCGCAATCTTTTAACTCAATGTAGTTTTTGGGAACCCATCCAGTTCGTCCATTTTGTTCTGCTTTGCACCAATTCTTATCTTCATCCGTATTTAGAATCTAGAAGGTAAAATAGTTTTTCGGAATGCAGATGTAATACAACTGTTTTAAAATACCATCTCCAGAAAGTCAAAGCAAAGCGTGTTGACTTCAGTGACAACCTTAATAGAGTAAAGAAGAACTGTACCTTGACAATAGTTCCTTTTTTGAAATTCAACTCGTCATCCGCAGAGGCTTTGAAATCAAATTTTGCAATCGCCTCCATTCTCAATCGAATGTTGCTAGCCCAACATGGAGGAAATGACCAACAACACGCCAAATATGGCCTCTGACGTCTGCGAACATTTCGGAACTGCTGACGAACTGACGACTGCGCACACGACGGCGTGACGTAACGATCGTAACTTGCTGAATCAGTTCTCTGCAAAGGGCCAGGGGGTTCGGATGGGAGTATACGTACCTGAATATCAGTTATCAGCTAAATTTTCACCTAAACATCAGTTATCAGTTAAAATTCGCAATTATCAGTTAATGAATCTGTGTAATCTACCAGTGGCCATAATAGTGCCAGACTTTCATAAAATGGTGTAAAAATCGACTAGTACTTTAATTGCATACAATTCCATTATGTTCCATGTTACATTATTCAACGATAAATTGCAACGCTTAAAACATTTTTTTTCAACTGTCCGACAGCTATACTCAACTGACATCACATTGTTTCTCTATTCTATTTTTTTTGGAACTCTTGAATTAAAATCGGCAAAGTTCAGTGCTAATGCCTTTTGTTAAAGATTTACAAATATCTACCTTAATATCAGCAAAAAATGTCTAAATTGCTAAATGTCAGTTATCAGTTAAAACTTTGGGCGAATATCAGCTATCAGTTAACCCCATCCAGACCCACTACACTAATATTTGGCTCAATTACCATTAAAACTTCACACCTCTTTACCGCGCTTACGTGTACACAATGTAGATTTTTTTTTGTTGGGTTAAATTTTTACCATATTTTGCGGGTTTTCAGGAATTCGCAAAAATCAATTCCTGCAAATATTTACTCCAGCAAAAATTGAAGACTGCGAAAATTTGTCCCATTCTGGAATTATTTTAAAAAAGCTTTGAGTAGTACAAATAAAGCTAATATTTGGTGACGCGACTGTATTTTTTAAAATCAATAGCAAGTTATTACAGGCAAATCAACATTTTCAGGCTAGTAACAACAGCTGAAGTTAGTATTTTGTGAGTGGCAGAGTCGATTTTACCAGACTTTGTATGGAATAAAAATCGTTGTAAATTTGTGCCAAGGGCAAAAATTAAGTCTCCCTATGTCAGTTGTTGCCTTCTCGTGACTTCACTGTACATTCTGGGGTGGTTGCTAGTGATTTAGGCCAGGTGTCAGTTTTTAGTGTTTCCCCCAGTAATAACTACTTATACACTAACTGAGAGTTAGGTCTGTACGGGAAATATCAAAGACATAAACTGAAGCCTTGCTCTATTACTGAACCGAACGATAGCGAGGCCAATGCGTCAAGAACCGAAGTTGGAATTTTTCCGTGAAGACCGGACGTTTGAGGTTAATAGTTATTTTATCAAATGGTATTTTTTCTAAGCGGAAATTCTTTACTTCGTACAACCGGTTACGCGCGGCGCAGGTCATTAAAGATATCCCGTAAGTACCCGCGGGCATTACGGGGGATCCAGACCGCTCAAGTACAAATCAGAACGCGCGAAGTCGTTTTGTCAAATAAATAATAGTATATTTTAATAAACTTCCATCACCACCAAAAATAAAGATGAAAGCCGTTTGCCTTTCTTGGACAAGTTAACACAACAACTTGAAGAGGACGAACTAATAGTGATCGAAGACCCGATAACGTTTGTGGTAATCTTTTGTGATGATTAATAAACATTATTAATATTTAGTACTATTGTTGTTCTTTTTCTAACTTTTTGCTAAGACCGCAAAAATGTATCCCCTTAGGGGAAAATGCGTCTCTCGGAACCGCAAAAATTAAACATCGATCAACCTCAAAGTCTCCCAATTCGCAAAAGCCAAAACTCCATACCCGGATTTTTTGTGCATAGGAAGTGTTATTTTTTATCTTTTAGACACATTGCATGTAAGAAAAGTATGGTCAAATTCATAATTAAATTATCAACCTATGTATTCGAAACTGATAATAGAAAACTCAAATTTTCTTGCAAGATAAGTACCCAGGTTTTCTAGATCCTGCTAACCTCGAAACCCAGAGCCTTTTTCTTGAAAGTAGGACTTTAAAGAGAAAGCCCTTTAAACGAGTTTCAAAAATGCGACGGTGTCAGTACTTCACCACTTGCGAGGACAATTCCCAAACAACAGTTGAAAAATACTAATAGTTTAAAATAACATAAGTGAATGGCTTTAGTTACAGTAAAAATGTCTATACCAGTCGTCCGCAGTGGTAAAAACAGTTTTTCAGGATTTGCCAATTGAAGAATGATCACTTTGGAATCAGTTACTGATTTAGCTCCCTCTTTGAATATCGAACGGTCATCACCAAGTCAATATATATGGATCAAAGCCACTCAGTTCAGGCTGTCGTCCCGGTGGGCAAGATAAGCCAGTTTTAAAAGACCCAGTAAGGAACAGAGACAACGGGGCCGGGGTAGGGGATTGGGAAGCTTTAGCCCCTCTCAAATCCCAATTAGTATTTTCAAAATTAAAAAAAATTTAAAGAGAATAGGTCTCTCACCCCCCAACTTCGAGTAATTAATCAGTCGCCCAAATCTCAAAGTAGCTGCACGGTCTCTCAATAAGTAAAGCCCAAAGTGTGCGCGCAAAAAAAAACATAACTTTGCGATCTTGCACCCAGAGTGCTGAGGTGTTTAATACGCACTACATTTCAATTTTTTTTCGTACTACTTACACAAGGATATTGACCGAGCAGTGGGTCTCACATTATCGCTTCGCGTGATCCTGCGCTAGTTAGTTAATCTAGTTGGCTTTAGAAAAACGAGTGCAAAATTTTCTGCGCACTTAAACTGATAGTGGAAGAATTTCCAAGCTACGTATGTGGCAGAACGTTTTTTCCCAAGAGTTTGTAAGCAACCAAAATTTAAGCCCCTCCATAAGCCCTTGCAATCAACTTTTGATAAAGACTGTAAGTATAATTATACTTGGATGTTGTAAATATAGTAAATTTAATTATATTATATTAAAAGGAAACGTAATTAATTGTTACGCAACAATTATGCAAGGCCACAATAGGCAATTAGCATTTTCAAAATACAAGAAACAAGCATGAAAGTCTCTATAATTTTGCTTGTTTTGTGGATTGTAAAATTTTATGCTGTTTCTTCCAATCGTCGACTGCGACAAACGGTAGGTCAAAGAATAAGGCAAAGTAGGATCCGAGAAAAATTTAACGGTTTACCAACAAAGTCTGCAGTGGCTTCGAATGTTGTTGAACATGCTCTCTCTTCAAACTACCAAGCACGCGCTCATTTTATGGTCGAAGAAATGATTTTGCTGGTACTTTTTGATTTTCTAACCTTATTTCGGAACTAGCCTGGACACGCAACTTGGAGTCTGACTGATTTGATAAAGAACCATTTTGAATCACTGTGACATATCTAGTCCTGCACAATAAGAAACAACTATATAAGAGAACCAATCAATTCCTTGAGGTGTCCGAAATAACTCATAATAACGTATTTCAAGTGCCTTCACAGAAACTTAAAGCTTATTAAACCTGATGCGTTAACCAAAACGTTTTTCTATGGAGCAACCTTATGGACTTATTGAACATTTTCAGTCTGTTTTGGCGAAAGAGATAAAGCAATGCCGACACTGGAAATTCCAACCGTCACCCGATCCCCGAGAGGGAAATGTGTTTGTTGAGCTGAAGAACGCAGTGAGTAGTTCGTCTGGTTTTTACTTTAAAACATACAATAAACCCCGGGGGGTACTCCCCTATGTCAGGTATATAGGTATGTGCCGCCCCAAAGGGTATGGTTTTTGAGCCGTTTTGGTCTGAAAACGGGTACAGATTTTGAACATTTTGGTCTGAAATTGGGTATGGTTATCGGAGGAACGTTCACGAAATCTTATGAACTTCTTTTTCTTCCCAGCAAACGGGGCGAATAACTGATGAGAGAGAAAGGAAATTGATATAATATATCATTCCAGCTAAATTTTACGTACCTTTTCATCTTTGTAATGTTGACTTCCGTTCAGTTCTGATGCATATGCTATGCTTAATCACGTACAAAAAAGCCAGTGTGAAAACGGGTATGGATTTTTGAGGCCAGGTCTGAAAACGGGTGGGGGAAATGAATTTTTTGGTCTGAAATTGGGTCTGGATTTGGAGATGCGGGCGGCACACCCCCACCGAAAATTCCAAGGAGTACCCCCCCGGGCAATAAACATACTATATAATATACAGAAAATATTGAACATGCACTTAACATGCTATAACCTTACAAAAGCATATTAAACATGCAAAAAACATACAAAAAAACATTTAGTAAACACACCTTCAATGTACATGAAACATACTATCGGAGGACGAAACTGGGATGAGAATAAAAATTTAGAAAGCATATTAACGTCTCAGCTGTGCGAGATGGATGTATTAGCACACACATAGTTACTGCGATTTCAGACAATTAAAACTGCTGTTTCATTTGTATTAACCGGCGTCTCCTCTCCGATTATACTTCTCGCAAAACTATTAAACGGGGCTAAGGGGTCCGCTAAGTGGTAATAATAATAGTAACAAAAATAGAAATAACACAAATAATAGTAATAATTACAATATTAGTCATATGTTCTCCATATTGTCCATACAAGTTAATGCAATGGAATAAAACTGTTGATAAGAAAAAAAAAATTGTTGTAACAGCAAAACCGCTGGCAGTAGTTTGTCCTGATATATATCAGTCCGGCAGAGACTGGACCTAAAGACAGTTCAGGCAATGGATTTCAACTGTAGATAATTTTTTCGCATGCTTTTTTGGCTTGTGACAAAAATATATTTCGTTTACTGAACAATTTTTTGCACTTTTATCATGTTGCATGTCAAACTATATTTTGTGGTTAATTTTACAGGCTACAAGTACGAAAAATATGACCGTCATTCTACACTGTAATTCTATGAAGCTGATGGATGAAACACGCATCACAAGCACCGTTGGAGCGGTGTGTACGCCATCTACTTTGCTTGTTCATCAAATGATAATTTTTCATGAATTTTGAAGCATATATCTTAAGTTTTTGTACAGAGAGCCGGGTACTGATTCCTTTGGTTAATTATCGGAGAATTGAATAGGGGTATCCAAAAATTGCACTATCCTGGGGTATCTCCACCAAACCAAAAATATCATGTTTGTTGGCTAGTAACGAATTCAACTGTTTAGAAGCCATTTTATATCTAAAATACCTTCTAAATATATATAACTTATATTGAAAAGTTCAGCATTTTCCTTAGCGACCCCTAAACTCGCAGAATTGCTGTACTTGACGCTTCAAGCATATGACGGGCACCCGCGACCTCCAACTAGAAGGGAGTAATTCTCCAGTTGGGGGGAGGGGGCAGAAAAACTCCCTTTTTAAAACTTAACTTACTTTGTCGTGTCTCTAAACCCAAACAGAAGAAAAGTAAGCGTGTAACGTTTATGATGGCGGTAGAGAGCAGGTTTATCCACTACGAGGGAACAATACGCCGACACCAGTGTACGATTTCCACCCACACTCAGGACCCCAACACTCTGGTCAAGTGCTCAATTAGCATCGACGTCTGGCCCCATGGAATGTTCTTCCACACTTGCAAACCGTGTAAGTACTGATACCCGTTTCTAAATACAACATACTCGATTAATTAACCGCCTCTCATTTTTAATATTTTGTTTTCCAGTTAAACACAAGCAGCTGGAAGCCACTGTAGATAGTTCAGCAGCCGCTGCAGTCCAAGTTTTGCTGAAAAATACGGGACCGGTGAGTAACGGTTTGTTCGGAAAACATGCAGCGCGCACAACACTACAAAATATAAATTGCTGTAGCAAATTGACATATTATTTATTATAAGTGTAACATTTTGGAAATGTTGCAGTATCGTAATATTTTTCTGATTTAAAAAAAAGCATTTTGCTTTGGGGACATTTCAATTATGCACTTTAGTGAAGCTGCTAAGGTGTAAATTAAAGGAATGACTAAAAAATATCTGTATTTACTGAGAAACGCTTTGTGTTTATTCATAGAACAAAACTATTCAAAAAAATTTGAAAAGTTAAAACTATCAAATTGCTGCTCCTTTGAAAACGTATTTAATTACTGGGAGTAGAAAAGTACTACAAAGATGGTCTTGTTATTTATTTCCAGCAATCAATTTATCTGGCGAACTCGAGCTGCAGTCCAGCCTTACCAGCACTTCACCACACAGACTTGTTCACGAGGCTGGCTAATGGGGCCACGTGGCTTCTAGAGTTTCCCAAATCCTGGTAAGATTCAGGGGAATGGCACTGGGACGAGGTGTGTGTGTGTGTGTGTGTGTGTGTAGGGAGGGGGGGGGG